>NDGN011409583.1:0-18049 GCA_002564285.1 Tympanoctomys barrerae
TGTTTCTCTCTCTGTCTCTCTCTCCCCCTCTCTGTCTCTGTCTGTCACTGTCTCTGTCTCTCTGTCTCTCTCTCTCTGTCTCTCTCTCCTCCTCTCTGTCTCTGTCACTGTCTCTGTCTCTCTCTGTCTCTGTCTCTCTGTCTCTCTCTCCCCCTCTCTGTCTCTGTCTGTCACTGTCTCTGTCTGTCTCTCTCTCTGTCTCTCTCTCCCCCTCTCTGTCTCTCTCTCCCCCTCTCTGTCTCTGTCTCTCTCTGTCTCTGTCTCTCTCTCTCCCTCTCTGACAGCCTCTCACTAGGTCCCTTGTAGGAATCCGTTGGTCTCTTGGTGGCCGCTGGGAGAAAATGGCAAGAGGATTTAGAAAACAAGCGGTGGGCCATGGCTGGTTGGCAGAGGACCCTGGAAATTTACACCTTTGCACAGCTGCAAGACACAAGGTTGCCTAGTAACTAGCAGCTTTTCTCAAGATTGAGGTAGCTTGACAGCGTTAGGCCACAAGGGCTCATCATGCCCTCCGACACAGGATCGATTTCCAACTTTAGCTGCTCCCACCAGTCACTGAGTTGCCCAGGCTGGATTTACACTTAAAAGTCCTCCTGCTTCAGCCTCCCAGAGTGCTTGGCTTACAGGTGTGCACCACCATTCAAAAATTTGTTACTACTGCTGTTAAAACAACCTACCAAAACAAGATGGATTGATTGTCCTCTTTCAAATCCTTTCCAGCGAACTAGTAATGTCCGGTCCACATTTTTCAAAGACTGCTTATATGAAGTATTTGATGACCTGGAGTCAAAGATGGAAGATTCTGGAAAGCAGCTTCTGCAGTCAGTTCTTCATCTGATGGAAAATGGAGCCCTAGTTTTAACAACAAATTTTGACAATCTCCTGGAACTGTATGCAGCAGACCAGGGAAAGCAGCTTGAATCCCTCGACCTTACGGATGAGAAAAAGGTAAAGCATAGAGCATCAATCTGTTATGCAAGCTAGTAGGTTGTGTCTGAATCAGAAAAACTGTTTTCTGCTTGGTATTATTTATGTTCTGGAGGAAAGGAAGCATTTCCTCCTTTATACTTTCAGGATTTATTTTTTCTGTTCTCTTTTTTTTCTTTTCTTTTTGGTACTCACTATGAAACTCAGGCCCTCTTACTTGCCAGGCAGGCAGGCACGTGTGCTCCTGAGCTACATCGCTGACCCTATTTGTTTGCTTTTATGATAGAATCAATATACATTAAATGCACAGATTTTGACATGTTCACTTGTGGTTTTGAGACTTTAGCCCAGTTTGTTTATTTGTTTTTTATGTATTTGGTACGGGGTCTCGCTATGTAGCTCACAGCTCGGACTCAGAGTGATCCTCCTGTCTCCGCCTCCCCAACTCTGGGATCACGGGCATACCCCGCCACACCCAATCTTGGGTGGCCAGATCAGCCCACTCCAGGGGTGGGACCCGGCGCAGCCTGTGGTGCCAGGGATTGAACCCCCGTCCCTGCACTTGCCTAAGCAGGTGCTTAGTCTACTGAGCTATCTAGCCAGCCCCTTCAGCCCAGTTTTAAAAGACTAGAAGAAGTCATTTGAACTGTTAAGATTTTTTTTTTAGCATGTGACAGTATCAAATAGTAAAATGTTTATTTAGCATTCTCTCCAGGGAGTACATTGGTGTTTTTTTGGGAAATGTATGAAGACTACTTTTTAATGATTGGAAAAGCAAGTCCCAGACCAAGTGGTTGAAGTTAATATTCAGCACTTCTGAAAAATCTAACCGATATTAAATCTAAATCTCTATCATACTACTGAGTTCAAGTGTTGGTACTTGTCAGCAGTAATAAGATGAGATCATAAAATCTCATCTGGCCCTATGGTTTTTATAATTTTCTTTTTACATTTTGCTTTCCTCATGAATTGCCTTTGTGTCAGTTTAGAACCCAGCTAAATAGTCTTATCTAAATAGAGAAGTCACTGATCCATTGGTACCCATTGCCACAGTCCTGCCCTTGCCAGAATAGTAACTGTAGTACTACCCTTGTGGTTTTGTTGACCAAGAAGCCAGGTTTCAAAGAGAAGTTTAGAGCAGGTGGTGTCATATGACCGTAATCCTAGCACTGGGAGGTGGACGCAAGAGGATCACTCAGTGTGAGTTCAAGGCCAGCCTGTGCCACACAGTAAGATCCTGTCTCAAAACAAAACAAATGAAGGAGGATCATTGTGAGTTCGAGATCAGCCTGGGCTACAAAGTGAGTTCAAGGCCAGCCTGAACTGCATAGCAAGACCCTGTCTCAAAAAGAAAAAAAAACAGGGAATTGATTTTAGAAAAATGGTGCTATCAAAATTGGAATTCTTAGGGACCGGTCAAATAGCTCAGAGGATTAAAGCACCTGCAAGCAGGTGCAGGGGCCAGGGATTTAATCCCCTGGCCTGCCATGCTGGCCCCATCCCCAGGCACTGAGAAGGGACAATTGAGACTGGGCATAGTAGTGCACGCCGATAATCCCAGCTCTTGTGAGGCTGTAAACAGGCGAATCACTATAAGTCCAATCTTGGAACACCCTGTAGACCCTTCCCTAAAAAAAAATTGGATTTCTTAGGGCTAAGAAGATGGCTCAGTGAGTAAGCACCTGCCTAGAAAATGCATAGTGGGCGCTCAGGAGATGGCTCAGTAGAATAAGCGCTTGCCTGGCAAGCACAAGTTCCTGAGTTCAATCCCCGTTCTGCAAAAAAGAAAAAAAAAAAAAAAAATGAATTTCTTGGGCCAGGATTTAGCTCAATGGTATGGTACTTGCCTGGCAAGTGTGAGGTCCTGAGTTCGATTCCAGGTACAACAAAAACACTGGCTTTCTCTGGCTGCTGTGTTTTCTACCCTCTCCCCTCAGGCTGCATACAGCCTGGCTCCTTTCCCTGTAAGTCTCAGTGTAAGAGTCCCCTTCCCTGAGAAACCATTCTCACGTGCATGTTTGCCTTTCCTTCATCTGTCAGATAGTACTCGATCCTTAGCAGGGCATCAGTAATACTTCTCAGTAAGTGATTGTGTGAATTCAGAAACAGTGGCAGAAAATTTCCATGCCCTTTCTCATCCAGCCTTCGGAGATCGTGGCCAATTATCCGTGAGCGTCAGAAACGTGAGGGCCTGTTCAGAACTAAAGAGGCCTGTAAATCTCGGGTTTCCCTTCTCGTTCCTCCCTTGGGCCTCCACGTCTGCCTTATGTCTTAGCCCACACCAGGGGGATCCTGGAAGCATGATGTTTTAGTTCCAGCCCCGTAAATGCGCACCATCCCCTGTGATCACAAGCTAAGCTGGGTCAGGCCTGCTTAGTATTTAGATGAAGGGCTGCCAGGATAGATCAGCAGACTAAGCGCCTGCTTAGGCAAGCACAGGGACTTGGGTTCAGTCCCCGACACCACATGCCATGCCAGCCCCGCCCCCAGGTGGGCAGAGCCCCACTGCGATGGGGTATGGTGGCACACGCCTGTGATCCCAGCACTGGGGAGGCTGAAAACAAGAGGATCACTATGAGTCTGAGCTGCGTGGTGAGACCCTGTACCAAATACAGTACTTAGATGAGGAAAATCTAATGGCTAAAGCCCCTGACTGGTAGTCAGAACGAGGCCTAGAGATGCTCAAGTTGTAAATCTCTGTACCTGTCGACTTTTTTTCTAATCCACACCCTGTTTCTCCCAAGCAGTAGAAGAGTAACAAATTCTTGGGGAAATGGAGCCGTGCCATCCAAGGTGGCTGCTGTAACCACTCTCATCTGAGTGGTGTGTCTTCACTGCAGCCTTTTAGGTTCCTTGGGGGTAACTGATGTGATTCTTGTACCCTTTTTCTGTTGCCCTATAAGGAACCCCCAAGACAAGGCTGCAGTCATCTGCTAGTGAGCCTAGGACTCCATGGAATATAAGGTGGCCTTTCTGTTACTGTATGCAGATACAGGCCACAGGCTGAGCTTTGTGTTTATGCCCTGAGCTGCTTCCTGTGGCAGCTGGTTCAGAAGAGTAAAGCAGGACTCATGCAGCACTCGCCAGCTTTTGGCCGTGTTGTTTGCTCACACCACACCGGCAGAGCTGTCTGGCCCACCCAGTGTCCCAGTGGGCCTGGTCGAGGGAGGCGTGATTTCCTAGCACCGTCACTGAGGCAGCTGTCCATAGCTCTCAGGTTTGTTACCAGTGGAAGAGGCCACTGTGGTTTCTGCAAATGATGAAAAATTCTGATTTGTAATTGTTATTTTCAAAGAGAAATCACCAATCTTGCTGCCATCATTCCTGACAGCCATACCTGAAATGGAAACAAAAACCGCATCAGGTTTTGCATTCTTGTGCTGCGGTATCACGAAGCTGGAGAGTTATGTCAGAAGTCTGGTCCTCAAAACAGCTTCTTGCCCATTGTGACCCTTGAGCAGGTGCTCAGCCTGCCAGCCTGGTCGAGCTGTGTGTGTGTCATGCAGGTCCTGGAGTGGGCTCAGGAGAAGCGGAAGCTGAGTGTGCTACATATCCATGGGGTCTACACCAACCCTAGTGGCATTGTCCTTCATCCAGCTGGATATCAGAATGTGCTCAGGAACACCGAAGTTATGGTGAGTGGTGCTGTTCTGGCTGCATTTGGGAACTCCTTCCTGGAAGCCTTACTTATATTTGTCTTTTTTAGACAGGGTCTCGCTCTGCAGCTCAGGCTGGCCTTGAGCTCACTTTGTAGCCCCAGCTGGTCTAGAACTTGCAGTGATCCTTCCACCTCAGCCTCTGGAGTGCTGGGATTACAGGCATGCGCTGCCGCACCTGGCCTGGAGCATACTTTTTAAAAAATCTTTTGTTTATTTGAGTATTTGGTACAGGGTCTCCCTATACAGTTCAGACTCGAAGTGATCCTTCTGTCTCAGCCTGCCCAGTAGTGGGATTACAGGCATGCACCACCACACCCAGTTTCAGTGGCCAGCTCAGCATGTACCGGGACTGAACCCAGGCCCTTGTGATTGCCAGGCGCTTACAACCAAAACCATGGAGCTGTCTCCCCAGTCCTGGAGCACACATTTTAAAAAAGAACTATGGGCCAGCAAAATAGCTCAGCAGACTAAGTGTCTACTTAGGTAAGCTCTCGGACTGGCTGGTTCGATCCCTGAGACCACATGCCACTCCAGCCCTGCCCCCCAGCAAGGTGTGCTGAGCCGGCTGACTGAGTCCTGGAGTAGTGGCATGCACCTATAGTCCCAGCACTGGGGAGGCTGCAAACGGGAGGATCACTACAAGTCCAAGCTGCATAGTGGGGCCCTGTACCAAATACATATAAATAGAAAAGAATTATATAGGTGTCAGAGGCTTTAGATTGAATTAAGTATACTTATTTACACATGCTGCTAATGATGTGGGTGATATAATTAAGGGATTTTTTCTTTGTTGATCTTTTGAGGTACAAGGATTACAAATATTCTAGCAGGGTATGGTAGTGCACACCTATAATACCAACACTTAGGAGGTCAAGGCAGAAGGATTGCTGAGAATTGTAGGCCAACCTGGGTAATAATAAGTTGAAAGCCAGCTTTAACTACATAGTGAGACTCTGTCAATAAACAATAAGTAAAATATTTAATAAGTACATATTTAAACCAGAAGCACTTCCTGACCAGTGATATGTGGAAAAAGTCACTGGCATTCAGCGCCACCCAGTTCAGCTCTAGTGCATGAGATGTTGTCAAGATTGTGCCACATAGGCTGGGCATGGTGGCTAAAGCCTATAATCCCAGTGTTTGGGAGACTGAGGTAGGAGGATTGTTGCAAGTTCAAGACCAGCCTGGGCTACAAAATGAGCTCAAGCCCAGCCTGAACTGCATAGTGAGACCCGGTCTCAAAAAGACCAAAAAAAAAAAAAAAAAAAGATTGTGTCACATAGAAAATATCATGTTTATAAGGTATGACCAAAGGAAGACCAAGAAATCTGATATTTTCTACAGCATAAGACTTACTCTTCCTGACACCTGCTTATTTGTTCCCTGACAGTGAAGGTTCCCCACAACAAAATAATCTGTTATTTTTAGATTTGTGTGTATGCAGTTATGTATGTATACAGCCTTTACACAAATAGATGTGGGTATTCTAAGTAATCAGACTTTTTTGAGCAGATCTTGTGGTGGGACTGTCTTCTCTGATGATCTGTGGTTCAGTTTGTAAGGCAAAGAGCAAAAGGGGCCAGAAAAGGAAGATGCTGGTGAAGACCCTCCTCGCTGTCTCACGGTCTCCAGGCATACAGTGCCTGTCCTAAGGAACTGATGACCGAGGCTGCAGAAGAACACATGAAAAGTAGCTATACTTTATCTAGGTAGAGAGTAATACGCGGGGCAGCCGCCGTGGAAGCATCAGGCCACACGGAGCACGTCTCCCTCGCAACCTGGACTAATCGGTCTTCACAGTGTGCTAAATGTGGCAGTTACAGCTGTTGACTTTTTTGTCTGAGGCATGTCTGTGTCTGTCCCTCAGTGTCGTGAATATGCTGTTTCTTTTCCTTCAAGAGAGAGATTCAGAAGCTGTATGAAAACAAGTCCTTTCTCTTCCTGGGCTGTGGCTGGACTGTGGATGACACCACTTTCCAGGCGCTCTTCCTGGAGGCTGTCAAGCATAAGTCCGACTTAGAACATTTCATGCTGGTTCGGAGAGGAGATGTAGATGAATTCAAAAAGCTTCGAGAAAACATGCTGGACAAGGGGATTAAGGTTATCTCCTATGGAAGTGACTATGCTGATCTTCCAGAATATTTCAAGCGACTGACCTGTGAGATCTCCACAAGGGGTAAATTAGGTGAGATGTGTTTGGTGACAAAGGGAGGGGGCAGCAGAGAGTCCCAGTGTTTTGTGTGTTTGTGATGGGTAAAATCCTTGCTAGGATGAGGGATGTAGTGCCTGGCCGGGAGGTTGCGAAGGGGAGTCACAGGCTGCCAGTATATTTAATTTTGGCTAAGACTTTGATGGGAGAAATGTTTTCATGGACTATTTAGTAGCGATGTAAAATCAGTACCACTTTTATGAAGACACATTTAACATATGTATCTAAAATGCTTTCACTCAGCAATACAAGTTATCGTAGAATAAATTCCTCTTAAGGAAATTGTTGAGTCAGACATGATAGTGCACACCTGTAACCCCCAGACTCAGAGGGCTAAGACAGGGATTGCATGAGTTCAAGGCCAGCCTGGGTTGATACAAAGACACAAACTTAGCACCTAAGATGACATGGTCATTAGGAGTGGTATCAAAATAACTATGTGGCAATGGATTGATTTAAGGAACTTTAGTTCCCCATGGAGTTTTCTGAGGCATGTGTACTAAACCATATAGAGTGTTGGAAGTAATTTTACTACACAGAAAGTACAGCAGTGTACACAGCCCAATGCCAGGCACATGAAAACAAAGGAAAAATACTACTTAATACTTACCAGTAATATTTGGAGATTCAGATGAAATAGTAATTTCTGACTGGGGAGATCGCTCAGCGGCTTAAGTGCCTGCCTGGTTAAGTGCAAGGTCCTGAGTTCAATCCCCAGGACCAAAAAAGGAAAGAAAATGAAATAGTACTTCCACTTAAAAGTGTTCTCTGAGTTTTACATTATTCCTCTGATGACAACTGAAAGCCTTAAGTTTTAAAAGTATACAATGCCTTACTCATAGCTTCAAGGAGAGCCACTCTAGTAGGACGTATCCTTAGCTATGAACAGAATCTGAGCCACTCCACACATAGGATTTTTGTTACTAAGATTAAAAACAGGAGGGCCAGGGAGATGGCTGTCAGAACAAGCACTTGCCTGGCAAGCACAAGGGCCTGAGTTCAATTCCCAGTTCCGCAAAAAAAAAAAAAAAAAAAATACAGCCAGGCATGGTGGCGCACTCCTGTAATCCCAGTACTGGGAAACTGAGGCGAGAGCATCAGAAAAAATCAGTACAGTGATGCATGCCTGTAATCTCAGCAGTCTGGCTGAGTTGGGAGGATCAATTTGAGTTCACCAGCCTGAGCTACAAAGTGAGTTCAAGACCAGCCTGAACTGCATAGTGAGAGCCTGTCAGGTAGCTCAGATTAAAGCTCCTGCTTAGGCAGACACAGGGGCTGGGTTCCATCTGCTGTGTGCTGTGCCGGCCCGGCCCCTGGGGCACGCCAAGATGCCAATTGAGACTGGGCGTGGTGGCGCACACCTGTAATCCCAGCACTTGGCAAGCTGGAAACAGGAGGATCACTGAGTCCAATCTGTGCAGTGAGACCCTGTACTAAACAAAGAAAAAAATAGACAAAGGACAAAAAAATCAGAAAAAACAAAAATTAAAGGCAACAGAAGCAGTTTTTGTAAAGATTAAAACCACAGCCTTTGCTCTGAGCTACAGCCCAGTTGTTTTTTGTTGTTGTTGGTTTTTGTTTTTGTCTCTCTGAGACAGGGTCTCACTATGTGGTTCAGGCTGCCCTTGAACTCACTGTACCCCACCCAGGCTGGCTTTGAACTGGGTGATCCTCCTGCCTCAGCCTCCTAGGAGACAGGAGTAATGAATGACAGCATCTCCAATATTTGCTTTATCAGTGATTTCCTTCAGATGAGTATTTGGTGTAGTAGGGCCAGGGATGTAACTCAGCAGTGTAGTGCCTGCCTGGCAAGCGCAAGGCCCCGAGTTTGATTCCTGGTACCAAAGAGGAAAAAAAAAGGAGAAAGGACATAAACATTTTAGTGGTTGATAAATTACTTTCAAAGAAGGGAATACTAGTGTTACTGCCATGTCTTACATTTTGAGTAAATTCTGATTATATTTTCTTTCCTGTAATTTACTGCTTTTGTACCTTTATCTGTCCAAATACTGTTCAGCACAATTTTCCATGATAAAAATATCCTGTACTCTTCACTGTCCTGTCAGAGCCCCAATCTACATGTAGGGTTCAAGCCCTTGAAATGTAGCTGGAGAGCAAAATTGGTGACTAAGCTTTAAGCTGGCGGTCAGTGAGTGGTCACTCATACTGGACAGCAGGGAGCCTTTTCTGTTGATGGTGTGTGTTCTTCACTCTGCTGTTTTGTTGAATTTGCTTACAGTCCTCCCCCTTGATCAGGTAGAACTGAACTAAAGTTGGTAAACTACCACTTATGGATAGCACTTTGCCCACGGTAAAGTGCTTTCTTTAGAGGCGAGCTAGGTAAAGAATTTCAGTGTCTCCATTTTTTGAGGGTCTGATACGAACCTGGTTTATTCTCCCACCTCATTCTGTTTAACTTCTAGATGCCACCCCTAGGCATGCCACATCCCCAAGCCCTGAAGGTGTTGTTCTTGCTCGTGTCTGACAGTGACTAACGCACTTTGTGTTTAGCAGGGATGGTGAGAGGCCAGCTAAATGGCTCATCTGCAGCACATGGTGAAATAAGAGGTATACTATTCCCTGTTCCTTGTCTGTCAGCAGAAAGTTTCCCTAAGTTTGTAAAACTTGTGGAGAATGATTACTCCCACCTTGTCAAGGAGTCTTATCTTTTCCTATCATGTTACAAGATTCCTAGAATCGCCCATCTTGATTTCTGAAGATCTGAGACTGACTAGCAGCTTTAGATGTATCAACATTTTGTGAGACTGATTTCATTCTGTCTTCTCTCTGTACAGGCTGTAGTACATGAGCAGGCTAGAAAAATCGCCACCATTGGACCAAGCTGTGAGGCCCGACTGTGGACAGTGTCTAACGAGCAAACCTAAGAGAACCCAGCACAGCTCCAGGAAGTACCAGGACGCGGGGGTGACGCTGGGGGGAGGCTAGGGGAAACGTGCCAGCTTTTCCTTCCTGCCAGCTGGTTCTTGGTCCTCTGCGTCCTGGGCAGCTGGAGTCCAAAGTGGCAGTGGAATCGCGGGCAGCCCCCGCCGCAGGCTACCTCACGTGGGACCTCCGTGGATGGTGGCACAGCTCTGCATGAAGGACTGGGGAGCGTGAAGTCATGAGCCGGTGGAGCTCCTGCTGCAGTTTTGTATTCTGTATTTCGTTTTTCACTTAAGCTTGATGGCTTTTTTAAAACATGACTTGAAGCTCTAGTTTTCTAGCTCTTTTACACTGTACAGTATTTTACATAACTGAGTTGTATTAAAAGGCTTGTTCATTTACGTGTCAGGGCCCTGGCTCTACTTTGAGAGTCACCACAGGAAATTCAACTTGCATCAAGGTACAATGAAGACTAATTTTTCTTACTCCATTTAAATCTTAGAAGTTCTGTTCTTTGATGTTGGGGTAATTTCATCTGACTTCTCAGAGCATTGCCAATTCCTGCTGTTACCTTCCTTACCATACGTAAGCCTTAGAGCTAGTTAGTGTGACTTGAGATTTTAGTTCTGAATCATACATAAAGTAACTTCCAGACCAAAGAGTTTATTTATGAAATTTATTTTCTCATATAAATTATGTATTTCTCTGGGCAGACAGCCTTCACCTTATTGCACTAATAGCACATCTGTAATATCAAGCTACAGGACAAGTCTTAACAAGAGGTTTGTGTTCGTCAATGTAGCACTTGTCTACCAGGCACTGTAGAAGAGAGGATGAGGAAAAGCCAGGGCCTGCTCAGGGGGAAGAGGGAAGGTGGGGAGAAGGCAACGGGTTCCCTCCTGACAGCCGGTTTTCTCTCAGGAAGGGGCACATGCAAAGCTCACGTCTGGATTCTGGGAGGGGGAAGAGCTGAAGTCTGAGAAGACCAATACAACACTGTAGCTTAGCTCCCTTTCTCAGGAAGCAGGAACTCACCTTGTACTCGTAACAAGCCACTCTGGCCTAGCTGATGCTCCGGGGAAGCCATGGGGCAGGGTTCATTACCAAATTTAGAATTAGCAGCAATTAATAGGCCATACACTGCCGCAGTGAGGTGGGCATCATCGTGGCACCTGGGACCTGAAAGGTACATACTCTAGGGAGAGGTGCATTCAGGACCCAGAGCTGGCCTAGTAGGCTCTTAACTTAATGGAGCTGGCTGGGACTTCAAACAGCTCCTTAGGCTCAGACACCTCTAGGCCCACCCTAGTTGTCAAAGCTGAGGTGTTGGGGCTTCCAACCATTGGTCAAAGCTGTAATGAGACTTGAGTCTGTAGGCAGAGTGAAGGGGATGCCTGAGTAGGAGGGAGGCTCGTGGGGAGAAGGCAGGGTGGTAGGCAGTGATTGTAACATGATTAGGCTCTCCTTGCAGGTGGAGGCTGGGCTGAGCAGGGGCAGGGTTAGGAGGAGCTACCAACCCTGGGATCCCCTTGCTCTGCCTTTGTACTACACTGAAGACAAATCGCTCACACACTCTAAAGCACATTCTTGATACAGGGACGGGACTTTTGGGGGAAGCGGCAATTTGGTATTAGGCGAGAGACACTTAAGCCTTCATGAGGGCAGCCACCACAGCCTTGGCGTTAAGACTGCGTAGATCACAGTAGGTCTGGCCAGTGCCCACAAAGACGATGGGTTTGCTCGTGATGTAAGTCATAGAAATAGCAGCTCCCACCTGAAGTGGAGAAAGGGGACGTATCAACTCACTCCGTTCTCGCTCACTCATTTAACAGAAATCCTTACAGCCTCTCAACTCCCTTGTGAAGGGAGCCAAACGGTCCCTCCAGTCTCACAATCCTGCATCACCCACACTTACCTTGTCATCAATGGTGTCAAATTTGGTAAGGACAATGCCATCAATGAGCCGGGGTGTCTGAGCCATAGAATGGTCAGCCAAGGCTCTGTTGAACTTGACCTAGAGAGGAAAAAGGTGATGTTAAGAGCCACTGACTTGCCAAAGGTTTAAGCTGTATGGGGAACTAGGCCTAAGCCCTTACCAGCTGGTCCACGGCTTCGTTGCCCACCAAGGCCTCCCCCACAAACAGCACCAAGTCCGGTGTATTGACAGTAATGAGCTTGGCCAGGGCAGTCATCAGGGGGGCATTGTCTTGCATGCGGCCAGCCGTGTCCACCAGCACCACGTCAAAGCCTTGGTTGCGTGCTAGAGAGAGAGGCGTCAGCTCAAACATTCACCACGCACTGACCGCCAGCCCCTGCCAGCTGTAATCTAGCTCTGTGGGAAACTTAGCTGTTTACTTAGGCTCTAGGTTTGGTCCCAAGGTGATACTATCTGTCTTACTGTTGACCACTACCAAAACCATTGTGGAAAAGGATGACAGCAGGATAAAGGTGACCAAATTCAGGCCTCTTGGGTTGGGACGCCAGCTTTGCCTACACCTATACACATTACCCAAAAGCAGAGCCCAGCACTAACTAACCCTGACTTTTCTCTGCTGCTGAAGATTGTAGTAGTGTTAGCCTGATTATCTGAGAACTATAAGGAAGCTAAAGAGGAAAAGGGGCCCCAACAAGCCCACGTGCTTCCTGTGCACTGTACCAAAGGCAATGGCTTCCATGGCAATGCCAGCAGCATCCTTGCCATAGCCCTTCTCAAAAAGCTGCACCATTGTGCGGCCACCATGCTTCTCCGGGGGGTGCAGGGCACTCAGCCGCCGCGTGTGTGTACGAAGCTGCTCCACAGCCCCAGCGCGAAATGTATCACAGGCGGCAATCAGGACGCTGAAGCCATTCTCTAACAGCCAGAAGGAAATCTGTAACAGTAAAGAAAACTCTCTCCTAGACCCAGGTTCCAAGACACGGAGAATGAAGTGTAATAGTGTCAGTGGCAGGCTGGGAAACTGCACAGACCTTGGCAAGATTAGTAGACTTCCCCACCCCATTAACACCACAGAAGGTGACAACATAGGGGCGCTGGCGACGCTGGGCATCCATGATATCCCGAAGCATGTCCACACGACGCTGGGGCTGCAGAATCTGCACCAAGGATTCCTGCAGTGCTTGCTTGACTGTGGAAGTCACCGCTGCAAGAGGGAGCGGGGAGCACAGCCATGAAGCCTAAGGAAGTTACCCAAATACCCAGCACCTTGCAGGGTGTGCTGGTGTATGCCTGTAATCCCAGCCTCAGGCAAGGCGGAGGCAGGAGGATGCTGAGGTGAAGGCCAATGTAGTGACTGAGAAAACAAAGACAGCTTTCGGAGCTAAGGGGTCTAAGCATGCTAGGATCTTAACCCAGGAATCTAGGTCATACTGTTGAAGCAACTTTAACATATTCATGCTAGTAACTGTTGGGCAGGTAATATAATACAGGTTTATAAGTTAAAGAATTTGCTGTGAGTCACAACAATAGGGCAGACGCTTGCATGATAAGCATGTTCTGGCTTACAGATACTTACTACTGAATGTCCCCATCACCTTCCCTTCCAGCTTGTTAGCAACAGATTCACAGAGCTGGACAGCAATGTCTGCAGCCACATTCTTCGCTGATGAGAGAGCAAACAGTGTGAGAACTGTGTCGACGGTGATGGATCGCATAGTGCAGCGGAAAAGCCAGTTTTTGCTCCCGGCCATCCCAGTCTCAGAACTTACCAATGAGATGATCACGCATCTTGTCCAGCACAGATTCCATGTCTTCACGGCTCAAACTCTTGGAACCCACTAGGCCCTTCAGCATTCCAAACATGCCACCCAGAGTACCCTTGGTAGCACTGCAGGTACAGGGTCAGAGACATGTAAGCCCCAGCAGGAATCAGGGCCTGTCACTCGTGCAGTTGAACATACCACCCAACCTGGGATCCTACCTAGGTTTGGTGGAGTTTGGCACAACCCCTTCATCTTCTGAGCTGCTGCAATCCAGATCCTGAAGCTGCCCCCCAAGCCCAGTCCCTCGAATCTAGAGGATATAGAGAAAGGAAGATGAGGTCAGAACACAAGCTGAGGGCAAAAAGCACAGCGTTTACCCTGTCCACACTGGACTAATTCACCCCTTTGCGCAAGATGAATCCTGGTATCATCCTAACTGGCAGACCTTCACTCTTCCTCTTACCAAGTTGATGTCCTCTGACAGGGCAGCCTCTGGGGTTCCATTGGTGGTGGGAGTGCTATAATCCAAGACTTCCTTGTTAGCACCGCCACCTAGCTCCCACACACGGGGTGCTTTTTTGCCTTTCTCCTTTGGAGCATCTGACTTCATGGACTTGCTGCGAAGGGTCACAGACAAAGGGTTACAGGGAGGGAAACAAATGAGTTAGAAACAGCGTGCTGGCCTCCAGCACAGCTAGATAACAGTGTGAGCGCGCTACTGGAAGACTGCTCACCTGGANCCTCCCATGCTTCTGAATGAACTCCTCTCGCTTCCTGCGTATCAGCTCTTCCTTAGAAAGTTCTCCATTCTCAGGCCCCGCTGGGAGACCTGACTTTTCTGCAGGGGGTGCTTTGTTGGTAACTGAAGGGCCATCAGAACCTGTTAGAAGAAACTTCACTGGTGAAAACAGGACCAAATCCCAGCCAGACATGGCTAGAAGTCCTCCACATCCAAGGGAGGACACAGCCCAGACACCTTGGGGATGAAGCCCCGGGATGTGGTGAAGGTGGTGAGCGAAGAAAGGGAGGCAAGCAATGGCGACAAGAAGGACGCCTCAGTCCTGGGCACCACAGCAACACCTTTCATGCCTGCACAGCCAAGCAGCTCAAGCACACCTTCTTTCTTGGCCCCCTTTTTTTTGCTGTTCTTTGCTTTTTCCTTGGGCTTTTCGCGCGTTTCAATCATGGACCTCACAGGTTTTTTGGCCTTTTCAGAATCTTCAAATTTCTTCATAGTAGTGGGAGCACGGATTTTACTGCTCTCCTCTGCCTCACTAAAGGGAAAAGAGAATGATTTATCTTCCTACCCATGCTGGAGAAATATATAAAAATCCAGCGAAAGGACCCCCATACCAAAAAGACATGACAGAACTGGGCAGCAAAGATGGAGTGGTTTTGAACACCCAATTTACTATCGTTGAATGGCCTCCGGGAAGACAGCTCATCATGTCAAGGAAACTGATCTTGGAAGAGGGAAGCCTCACCGAAGGAGCCGCAGGAAGTCATTCTGGAAATCAAAAGTGCCATTCAATAGACTTAGAGCACTCTGTTGCTGGATCTCAGTGCGGTATTTGTCCCGAAACAGCCGGTGCACATCGTCTATCAATTTGTCTACATATGTCAGTGTTAATATCTTCTGAAAACCAACCTGTTTAGGGAAAAACACAGAGCCAACAGATCTGTTTACGTGCTAGCCTAGAATGGAGGCCCGCCAACTCAACCTAAGTCTCCAGAGATAGGATCAGCCACCTGGCAGGTTTCCCTGTCCTGAGAGGCAGCCAAGCTCTCTGCCTGGTCCAGAAGTTGCCTTACCCCCCTCCACCTACCCAGTTTTCTCAGTTACTTCAGCAATTAAAGCTGGGTGCAATTAATAACTATGTTTTCTTACTAACTGTTAAGGACTATGTTGAAAATGTTACCACTGTCCCTCTCAAATACCCTCACTTACCACAAACACCAGCTCAAACTGGTTGTCCAGTTTGTACTTGAGTGTGAGGGCCTCATGGGTGAAGGAGTTGTTCCCTCCCCGTTCCTGGAAAAAAAGTGTCTCAGGGTATGAGATATCCCCAGAAAAACCAAACTGGGACCCCCAAATTACCTTTGGGAAGTACCAAACAACCTTCCAAAGTCAAACCTGTCCCTAGGGCAAGAAGATACTGTGGCATTTCTAACACCCCACCAGAAAGAAGATCCCACGCTGGGGGTGGGGAAGATTGCGAAGGCAGACCACACACGTGGGAGGAGAAGGGAAGTGGTCGTATATAAACAATCGGAACCACTGGCAGCTGCGCACCACTTTCCTTACGAGGTGTTTCCCCATCCGTAAGCTCTCTCAGCCTCAAGACAACAGAAAATAAAGATGCTGAGGGCGAGTGGAGAGATGAGAGGAAAACCCCAAGTGGCGCAGGATTCTGGCTACAGTTCCCCATAACCGAGGTGGGGGCGTCGCTAAGTTATGGGTTAGCCTGACGAGGTCAGAGCAAAGTACAGTTCGGGTGACCAGTGAGTGGCCGGTCTGCGGTGGCTGGGAGGATGGGAGAGAGACGCAGAATCATTACTCGAAGACCCACGGTCGGTATCAGGGAGAGAAAAAAAGAGCCCGGAGTTGTGATTCCGCGGGGAAGGTACCTGCAGCAGCACGGAACGGATCAACGCGTTAACGGGCCCGGTGCATGAGTCGCTCACGCCCTGGAAGCACCAGAGCACAAGGCCGCCCTTGGAGAAAATGGTGAAGAAGTCGAGCATGGCGGCAGCGGGAGAGGAGCTGGGACCGGCGCCGGGAACTCGGGCCGCGATCGCCGCCGCTTCCTGCTGCGCCAAGCACTGGACACGTCACACCAGCGGCCCCGGAAACCGGCTGAGCAGCACTTCCGGGGGGGCGCCGGGTGCCCTCCCCGTCCTGTCCCGAGGGCGCGCAGAACTGACGTAGACTAAGGGCGGGCCAATGAGGGATAGGCCAGTCTTGGGCGGGGCTCCCGTGAGGTCACGGGGCGGGGACAGCTGCCTATAGGGCGGAGAGGTGAGCCCCAAGCTGACCGCTGGCCAATGGGCGTGCTCTCCTGAACTCGTGGCGGTGGCGGCGGGGATGCCCTAGTAGTAGCAGTATGGGCTAGCCAGCTCTCAGAGGGGCTCGGCGCGAGAGCCATGCTTCGGAGGGTGCTGCGGACCGGCCTGGGCCGGAGCCTCTTGATCCGGGAACTAGGCACAAGCAGTGGTAACTCCATGCTGGGCGAAGCCGAGGGTATCGTGGTTCTGGTGTGACCTTCAGGGCCCACGCTGGCCGGACTGTGGCCAGACTGGGGAAAGTTTGCCTGCCAGAGCTCTTAGAGCCCCCCGCAGATGTGTGGATATTGAGGCGGCCGTTCCCAAGGGACACATCACACTTGGAGGTTTGCAGGTGGTGATGGGTGTCCAGGGACGGCTAAGGTAAGGTGCCTGTTAGGAGCTGCAGCTAGTGTGCCAGCACCTCTTGTCCTGTGGGTCTGGGATACCCTAGTAGAGATGACCATGCATTTGAATATCCTTTTGGGGGTGTTGGGGGTACCAGGAACCGAGCTCAAACCATGCTTGCCAGGCAGGCGCTGTGCTGCTGAGCTAAATGTCTTGCAATTTGAGGATCTTGAGACTGGCGCTTAAGTGCAAAAGGGTTAGTTCAGACGATACTCACGACAGTCACTTCACCCTGGAGACAGTGGAAAGTGCCAATTTTAGGAAGTTGAACATTGCAGTGCAGGGCATAATGCTGGTCAGGCAGGTTGACTGCGTGCCTGAACCACGCAGCAAAGCTGTGACAGTACCCCGGGCGAGAGGAGAACTTGTGAGGAAGCAAGGACTTCCGACTCAAGCATTTATTCAGCCCACCTTTTCGTGGGCCCACTTTGGCAAAGAGACAGAGGCCTTCTAACCCTAACACATCCCACAGGCAAGGGGAGAAATGTGTCGGAGATGAAGAAAAAGATCCGGTCGCTCCTGCCTGGAGAGCCTGACAACTTCATGTATGACACCAGGCACCTGCCGCCCGAACGATCCGATGTGGTGATTGTCGGGGGTGGAGTGATTGGCCTGTCCGTGGCCTTTTGGCTGAAGAAG
Source organism: Tympanoctomys barrerae (assembly GCA_002564285.1). Classification (NCBI taxonomy): domain Eukaryota; kingdom Metazoa; phylum Chordata; class Mammalia; order Rodentia; family Octodontidae; genus Tympanoctomys; species Tympanoctomys barrerae. The sequence goes on from NDGN011409583.1 coordinate 17,467, forward strand.
CTGGAGAAGAGACGAGACGGCATTAGGGTGCTGGTGGTGGAACGAGACCAGATGGTAAGCTCTGGGGTCAGCAGAATGGGGAGTGGGGCAAGGGGGACTCCAAAGGCAAGGAAAGACCGCAATCCCAAAGAGGCCAAGAGGACAGCGACTGTGCTTTGGACTTGACCTTGCCGAGACAATCCCAGTTTCTTCCTCCCTCAGACCAGGATCCTTGACAATAAGAATTTTGCTTTTGAAGGCAAATTCATTCCAGTGTTGGATTTTCCAGATGACAGGTCTGGCCAAGAGACCTTGCATTTTAGGCTATTAATTAATGGAAACAGCTGTCTCAACTTTGTTTTAGATTCTGTTGTTTTTAAGAATTTGTTTTTCTAGACTGGGTGTGGTGACACACACCTGTAATCCCAGCACTTGGGAGGCTGTAAACAGGAGGATCATGAGTCGGATCTACACAGTGAGACTCTGTAGACCCTGTAGACCCTGTCCTAAATAGAAAGGTGGTGGGGAGGAGAGAGATAGCTCAGTAGAATAAGTGCTTGCCTGGCAAGCGCAGGGTCTTGAGTTTAGTCCCCAGTATGGCAAA
>NDGN011409594.1:0-10481 GCA_002564285.1 Tympanoctomys barrerae
TGAACTGTGCTTGATGCTATTGTCATTACTAAATATACTACTTTAGCTAGAACATAGTATCTGTTTTAATCTGTTGTCATCACTTCTAGGTAATAATCTCACCACACCTCAGCACCAAAGGACTGGGGACTGAACCAAATAGGTACAGATATTAACTGGAAAGGTAGGATCTTAGAACAGACACAAGCCAAGTATTTCCTAAACACAGAAGAAATGCTGAAGAATAAACTTTTTCTAGGGAGGTACTGATACTAGTGATAAAGCAACTTATTACAAGAGCTTAGAAGGACCAGCTCAGAAATAAAATAATAACTTTTGAAATGGAAGTTGACAAGACACAGAAGCAAAATGCTACTGCTACACTCCAAACCACCTAGAACAAGTCAACGAGAGAAGAAGAAAAGAGAAAAATGGAAGATACATACCCAGTTTTTCTGAAATATAGCAATGGAAGTAAAGAATCAAACCCATGAGACTATAGAGGAAATCAGATGAGAAATAAACTCTCAAATGAAAACAAATGAAATAAAATCTCAACATTTATGAAGGAATTACTAAGCAAATCTAAAGTAGCGATAGATAAAAAATAGATGATGTTAGGAAGTAGATGGAAACCATGAATGATCGATACAAGAGAGTACATGAAATGGATTCCAACAGATCTCCAGTAAATAAATAAAAAAAAAAATCCATTGAAAGCTGCAAAAATGCTTGCGTGAAACTGAAAACAGACTTTAGACCTTAATGAAAAGATCTCAGCTAGTGATCATGAAAGAAAAGAGCTCTTGAAAATAACAAAAATATCAGGAAATAGCAATTCAACAGCTCTCACATGACATAAAGAAAAACAATACAAGAATCAGTGTCAGTGAGAAAGTTGAAGTCAGTACAAATGGCATGATAAAACTGTTTGCAGAAGTAACATCAGGAAATTTCCAAAGCATAAGAAAAGATTGAGATGTACACATAAGTGAAGCATATAAATCTTTAATTAGCCATAACTAAAATAAATCTATACCCAGATATGCGATAATCAAGATCCCAGAAATTTAGCATGAGAACAGAATCTTAGAAGAAGAGAACAGATCAGCTGTAAAGCAAAGCCCTTTAGAATCACAGCATGTTTCTCAACACAAACCCTCAAGTCAAGAAGAACTTGGAGTGAAGCGTTTCAAGTTTTGGAACAACTTCCAACCCAGATTGATATAGCCTGAAAAACTATTCTTCAAAACTAATGCAGAATAGGATTCTTTCACAGCAAAGAACAACTGAAAAAATTCAACACTGCAAAATGGCTGCTACAAACAGTAGTAAAAGATAATTTAGACAGAGACAAAAATGATGATAGCAACAGAAAGAAACCAGCAAGCATGGCAAGCAATTAAACCTAGGGAAAAGTGGCAAAAAAAAAAATGACGTGATATTCTATCCATCAATGTAAATGGACTCGGGGCCAGCCAAATAGCTCAGCAGATTGAAGTGCCTGATTAGGCTGGCACAGAGCCTGGGAGTGGGATCCCCAGGCCTGACATGCGGGCCCCGTCCCCAGGGCTCATGATGGTGATTGAGACTGGGCATGGTGGTGCATGCCTGTAATCCCAACACATGGGAGGCATAAACAGGAGGCTCACTATAAGTCTGATCTACGCAGTGAGGCCCTGTAGACCCTATTCTAAAAACAAAAAAACAAACAAACAAACAAAAAAAAAAGTAAATGGCATCAATTCACCAATTAAAGAAATAGACTGACAGAATGATCAAGAAACAACATCCAATAATATATTGTATATAAGAAACACATGAAATTCATAGAATGAAAGTCAAAGGATGGAAAACAACGTTCCATGCAACAAGAACCCAGAAAAAAGCAGGGGTAGCTATTCTGTTTGCAGATAAACTGAACTTCAAATCAAGAATGATCCAAGAGATAAGATACAAATGGGAGGACATTGTATGCCCCTATCTTATACCTTGAATGGCTCCTTTAAAGATAACAACATGCATTAAATATTGTTAATTTCCTATTATTTTGTTCTGAAATTTATTTTTCCATAAAATAAAGGAATGTGCTCATATCACTCTTCGCATTATGACATCAAAGACAATACAAGAAGAAGACGCTTACGAAATTCCTGACTGTGCTCAGTGAAATAGCAGCCTCTGTTCTTACCACACAATGAAACATTTGTGACCAAGCAAAACAACGTCAATCTCAAGCTTCAGAGATTTGGCTCTTTAAGGCAATGTGGAAACACACGCATTGCATCACTGACATCATTACTATTGGACATCTGAAAGCTTTTAACAATTGAATAATGGAAGAAATAGGTAGTGAGATATCTTTGATGTAAAAAGGAAATAGATACAACATTGTTTATACACTTTTTATATCTTTAGCTTTTGGAAGTGGGAAACTCGAAATTAATGGAAAGATTATTAGAAAATTTGTGTGAACTAAGAAACTTGTGCACATAAAATTTACCATGATCTGTAACTTATTATGAAACAGATATAATGATAAATATAATTTTTAAAAATGTATATTTGTAAAAAATATTTGCATGAATTTGTGAGATAATAAGCATTACTTATGTTATTCAAGATAAATAATAGCTACTTTAAAAACAGAAGCAGTTATTGGAAAGATATATTATCCTTCAATATAATGAATGACTGTTTTTGACAAGAATAATCAGTATTATTAAATTTTATGAAATTTCAGCAAAAATTTCTTTAGTTTTGAAGATAAAAGTTGCTTTTAGGGCCATGGAGCTAGCTCAGGGGTCTCAGCATCTGCCTAGGCAAGCACAAGGACCCAAACTGATCTCCAGTACTGCGTGTGGTGCCGGCTGCACTCCGGGTGTGCCAAGCGTCAAGTCCAGGTGTGTTGGCTCATGCCTGTAATTCCAGAGCTGGGAGGCTGAACCAGGAAGATCACTACAAGTCTGAGCTCCACAGTGAGATCCTGTATCACATGCATAAAATTTATTTATTTATATTTTTGTGGAACAGGGGATTGAACTCAGGCCCTTGTGCTTGCCAGGCAAGTGTTTATTCTACCGAGCCATCTCCCCAGCCCCAACCACATAGATTTTTTTTAAAAAGAAAGTTGTCTCTATCGTGAGTATGTGTGTTTGTGTATGTATACACGTGCTTATAATAAAATATTTTGAACAAGTTTAAGAATAGTTGGAAAGTGATACTGAAAACATTTCTTATATAAAAATGCCACACATATTATCCTTTTCAAATGTGAAGAAATCGGGTCTCTTAAGAGTGGAATTTCAGTGATCAGTCCCACTTCCCATGAAGAAAGCTAAAGGCTCTCCTCTTTAGATTCAACCTTTTCCCCCAATCCTGCTATTTCACCTGTTTTATTGCTTCTTTCATATGTTTGTTTCTTTTTATCACCCTTCTCAGTAACGAGGGAAACATCTTCATAAACTATGCTTGAAATTTTGACTTCTATGTTCAAGCACTCTCTCCACCTCCAGATCTTTTAAATCCTCCAGTCAATCCTCCTTCAACCTTCCCTTTACTTATATGCTTTATAGAAAGGAAACATGGAAAATAAAAACTGCCACATCCATTCTTTAAAAGAACTTTGCTGGCTCTCCATGTTTTAGAATGCAGTGCCCTGTGGTACATTATCTGCCTGAGCCTTGGTTATTCATCAAAACTCATGCTTTCCTAATTCACATCTATCCTATCACATTAAAAATTTATTATAAAAATGTTTACCCAGTGCTTTCTGCTGTTTTACTCTCTAATTATCCTTTACTTTATTTATTATGTTCACACAAAGTGCATGAAAGTCTGTATCCAAGCCAATCCTAGCTTTGTTATGTGCATCTATTATTGCTTCTTGCAGCTTCTGTGTTTCAGGGACACATTTTCTTCCATGTCTCCCCAAATGGCGCTGTCAGCATTCTTAGGACAGAAATTATCTCCCCAGCCACTTGGTCCATTTGGACTGTGTCTCAGTTGACAAATATTTATTGAAGAATTTAAGAGTATTAAACTAGTTTATAAATCCGCAGAAGTGAGGTTAAAATGCAGAATTATAGAAATCACGACTTAGTAAAATTTTAGTTTATGGCAAAAGAAGTATTCCAAATCAGACAGAAATGACAAATCATAAAGAAAATGTCATTTGGTCAAATGAACAAAGTTTGCAACCTATTTCTCACTATAAAACCAGAGTAACTTAGTGGCTTTTGGGCACCTAGATAAAAACACAGGCAAAGATTCACTTTCACAGAAGGTTATAACTTTCCAGAGACTAATAGAAAAAGAATTCAAGAAGAAAAAGAGATTTTTATGTGTTTCATCTGGCAAAAAAAAAAATAATACTCAGGAAAGCATGATAATAAAAATATTAATGTTTGTAACTTTGAGGAAAAAAAGAGATAGATTTGCTTTACACACAACATCAGTGGTCATCTACATGTTTCAAAAGCTGTATATTCTAAAAATCAAGTATTATCTTTGCTCCTTTTCTTTCTTTCTTTCTTTTTTTTCAGAACCGGGTATTGAACTCAGGCCTTTGCACTTGCCAGGGAGCGCTTGTTCTACTGAGCCATCTCCCTGGCCCCTTCTTTCCTCCTTTTCAATGGGCAAAATTGAGGTTAATGTTGGAAACACTATTCCTGGACTTTTTGTGACACTGTATTTCTTGAGGAGCAGTAAAACTGATGACATTTCTTTTAGGACTTTTAAAAGTTAGAAAAGAGCGTCTCGCAGGGGAAGAGGGGAGTTTGTTTCCTTTTCCTTGTAATGAAGACTGTTTCTTTCAGGCTGGCGGTCACACAACTTGAGTGACCTTTCTGAAATATCCGGGTTCTTCAAGCTCAGTTGCTTTCCTGTAATACGGTCCACTGCAGGTGAAATGTTACCTATTCTCTAAATGACTTCTGCTATTATTGCAAGTAATAAAGTCCTTCATCTTTGAGTAGAAATCTCCAGTGCCCTGCAGTATCCAGGAAGCAGTGACAAGCTAATAGAATATAGTGGAAGTAGAATAAAACCCATGAGCCTTTAGAGTTCCTGAAAACTTGATATTTAAAGACTAAACATGGGCCTGTGGATATAGCTCAGAGGTAGGACATGTACTTAAATCCTTGAATTTCATCCCCAGCACTGAAACCAATTAAATGGATAAATAAGTGAGTAAATAAATACAAGAAGTATAACACAGGGAAAGACTACAAATTGTGTATTTAATGAATTCTATACTAAAATTATTTAGCTTTTATCAATTAAAATATTAAGATATTTTTGCATGAATAAGAATGAGAATTTTGATCAATCTCACATATCACTGTTAATGCTCAAATCTGTAACATAATTCAATGATAAATTGATGCATCTTTAATTTGTGAATCATAATAAAATATAATTATTTTATGATCTGTCAATTCAGATTCTAAGAATGTGGTCTGAGCAATGACTTTTATAAACTACATTCATGGTGCAAGCCACACCCCTGGGGTGTGCTGAGAGGAAGATTGAGGCTGGGTGTGGTGGCACCCACTTGTAATCCCAGCACTTGGGAGGCTGTAGACAGGCAGTTCACTACAAGTTCGATCTATGCAGTGAGCCCCTGTACACCATGTACACCTTGTCCTAACTACCAAAAAAAGAACATTGTTTTACAACTTTGATTCTGATGTAATAAATTGCAACAACTTAAATATGTATACAAATAATAAAATAATCATAACATGGTTCAGTGTAATACGTTTGCTAGAACAGAGGGTTTCTAGAATTATTCCAGGTTGAAAGGCAATATATTTTGATTATACCTTATCATCGCATACTTGTGATTATCATGGGTACATCAGACAGGTTATGAGGACAAATGAGAATAATAATGTAAGTTTTGGAATTTTGAACATCTAGATGAGTCAGTACAAAAAATTGCAATAAATTCTTCAAAGGAGGCTTGCTTCAAACATGAGGAATTTAGATACTGATTTATACATTCAATGAAACTAGATTAACAGAAGACTGAGGTAGAGTGAGATGTTCAGCAGGAAGAAAATCAAGTAAGAACAGTATGTTGATCAGGTTTACCATTTCTGCAACGAGATATTTGATTTCCACAATGTATAGAGGGAACATGTTTACGCTGGCTCCTGGTTTCAGAGGAGTAAGCCTGGGGTAAGATTCCTCCAAGGCAGAAATATCATGACCAAAGTATGTGTTGAAGGAAGGGTGGTCAAGACGTGGCCTGGGAGCAGAGGAAGACTGGAAAAAGGCCACCAGTAACAGCACAGTGTCCCTGGAGCCAGGTTCCCCAGGATCTACTTCCTAAAATATCATGCATCTGTGAATTCATCAGGGAGGTAACTCTGTCATGAGATTATCAGCCTTCAACTCAACAATCTCTGTAGAACTCTCTACATCAGGTCAAACTGATAATCAAGATTTATCTTCAAGAACTGGAGCTTGGCAGCAAAAGGGAAAATAGCATGAAGAACAGAAAGAACTGCATATTTTCAACAAAAGCTAAAGATAAATATGATGAAGATGAAAGTTGACTTTAGACATTAATAGATATTTATTCCAGAGAAATCCTTCAAAAATGGAAAGATCTCTGTTTTGGATGAAAGAACAAACCCTGTTTTGAAAATCCTTTAAAAATTCTTAATATAGTAATGACATTATATCTAGTTTTAAATTTAAATCAACACATAAGTCATTAATGGTATTTCATATAAAACAACTACCTAGAATATGTAGCTGTTGTTGCATGCTAAGCAGAGCAACAACATTTGCCATTATGTTACAAAAGTAAGTGAGAACAGCCTTTTCATCCTTTCTAAGGAATCTGAGAAGACATTGATGAAGTTCCTCTACAACTTATATGAAACAACAGGTCATTTCTTCATCTGATAAACGATATGTATAGATCATGTATTGGAAATGGTGATTTCTAAATTATACTTTTGGTTTTTCAACATCCAAGAATTTAGAGAATTGTTTTTAAGAATGCACGCAATGGTACAAAAAATATTTATTTTTCTCATTTGTTTGTGCAGATTCCTTTTTCTACCCCATCATGTCTGGTAACCTCTGGCCTCTGTGAAGCATGACCAGCATAAGTGTGTGCATTGTGTCATGACAATTCTCTGGTTCACTGGAGAGACGGTCATGAGATATGCGTGATCTATTTGGTACGTGACCTTAGATTTCAGAAGAGTAGCTTTCTGAGTGAGTGAAGCTGAAGATGGGTCAAGAGTATTGAACATCTGAGTTTGTCATATACATGAAAGAGAAGCGAAGTCAGATGACTAGAGGGGAGATGCACTAGAGGAGCTGATGCATGAGGGCAAGCAAGACCAGGAAAGGCACAGGGGAGCAGGTTGATGAACATTCCAGTTAAATATGGTCTTCTCCACATGGTCAAATTCTGCTACATCTGTTGGACTTTAAGTTCTATGAGATACTCCTCTCCTGCTGTAAGAAGCTCCTTTGTTATTAATATTCACACGTGTTGCCTGATTATGAAGCCTCAAAGGATCACAGCCAGTATGTTAATTTTCACTTTTATTTCCTATGTCCCAAAATAAAATCATGGAGGCTTTGGGTTCTATGGAGAAAAAAAAAGACAGAAAGAAAGTTTTTCTCAGGCTCAAGTGTCTCACTCAGAGATTCTTCCTGCTAATTTGCATGCTAAACAAGCAGCCAGCATCCACTAGAGTTTGAAATGTTGGAGTACAGATAGAAGCAAATAGCCAAGCACAAATGAACATGTGCAGATGCATTATTTTCAAATCATAGATTCCTCCAGACAGTCTTGTATCTCTAATGTTCTGAAAAATATATATATAATGGTGTAGAGGAGCATTTAATGATGTATTTCATCTTCCTGCTTACATTACTTTGTAGTAACATTTTCTAATGTAACTTTTTTGAGTGTTGATTGCCTTAGAAAATTTATTTATAAATGAAAATCAAATCAGTATCCCCGAGGGGTTTCTTCAGACAACAAAAACAATTTAAAAGAACTAGTAGGACGCGGAAATGAAAACCTCTGTACTCTGCGCCTATTGTTCGTAGTAAGAAAACAGGGTTAGCTTCGCCGTATGCAGTCTTGTGGGTAACTTCAAGGAGCTTGTTCAAAGTGCAAAAAGTGAAAGCATTTCTTAACTCATGCAGTTGATTAAAGTACTTGACCCATGGTGATACGGTATCAGTTTGAAATGAGACAGCCTAAATAATTGCATGGGGAATCAAATTCTTTTCTTCCCACAGAAAATCATTTATACATTCTTAAATTTTTTTCTACATAATGAACTGGGAATGGCTGGTGTAACCCTAACCTCACTGACCACGCACTGTAATCTAAGGCTGTGTTACCCTGTGCAGCGCTCTATTGCTGAAAACACTGGCAGTCTTTGCCCACGTGTTTAAATATTTATACGGCTGGCATGAAATGTCCACCTAAAACCATATGGATGATTATTTTTTGTTTCCCTTTTTAAGTGAAAAACAAAGGTTCGTAGCCAAATTGTGAGAAAATACCAATAGTTCTTATATTGTGCGACAGCATCATCAAAATAGTTACTCAGTAAGAGACATAAACTAAAAAACCCCACAACAAGAAAACAGCTAACAACAAAAACATCCTTTTCAAAGAACTAATATAAGTAAACTCAAAGTGCTGTCCATCTCAATAGTAGAGCTTAAATAACCAGATGAAGCAAAATGATTAAAAAATCTTTGTGCAGAAGAGAATATTGTTAAGAAGGAAACCATGGTCCAGATGTGGTGGCACAAGGCTGTACCTTCAGTTCTCAGCAGGACACACACACACACACACACACACACACAGTATAAGCAAAACAAAACAAAATAAAAAGCTTCGAGTTGAGTGGGGAATCACATTCAGTTTTATGATACAAGACTACGGATGCTGCTTGAATGGGAAGATCAGGAAAGGCTTGCCCACAGGCAACACTGGGTGCATCTATTAAAAAATAGTAAATTAAAACAAGCCATGATAAATGTTATAAAATTTCACTAAACATGATGATAAGAATTTAATAATGGTTGTTTCATTGCATATAGTTTTCTTCAAATTAGTTGTTCAGATTACAGATGTATGTTTTGGTCCCTCGTTTATAGATGAAATTTTTTAGGTTGTTGCAATGTTCATCTATGTACATATTTTATACAAGTGATTGTGGACGAAAAACTAGAGTTTAGGAGCTGGGGAGATGGCTCAGTAGAATAAGTGCTTCCAGGCAAGCTCAAAGGCCTGAGTTCAATCCCCAGTTCCACAAAAACAAAACAAAAAAACTAGAGTTTAATAGTTGTCAACAATACAGTCTGGCCCACAGAAATGGAAATGTTTATTATTTACTTCAGTATAGACAAAGGCTTGCCAATCTGTACTTAATAATATTTTAAATATATGCAAACTTTGGTTTGATTCTAAAAATTATAATGCATTTAAGGAGAAAAATATACACATCAAGTAAATACACCAACTTGTTGTATCTTGTCCAATAAGCTTGCCAAACCTCAGCCTTTCAACTGGGAAATAATTCAACCTTCATTCAATGTCAAGGACTCCTGTGGTTTAGACTAGACAGATTCCTCTGGATAAACTAATGTGATTAAAGATCATAATATTTCAAAATTTGAACAGAAGAAATACTGCATGTTTTATTCCACATATTTAAATTTTTAAAATTAACATTGAACAGAATATTTACATTTTTTTTGCTGCTGCTGCTGCTGTTGTTGTTGTTGTTGTTATTCAGACTAGGGAGCAAGGCATATCTGCAATTCCCATGAGGAGCTGATAAAGAGTCCTTGTGACAGAAAATCCTGCCGTGGTTATACAATGCAAACTTCTTCATGGCCAAGTACGCTTCATACTTTAATAAATGGCCTGCATAAAAGAAAATAAAGCCATGAGAAATAAGTAACTGAGGGTGATACATTTTTCTGAATCAGGGACTCTGACGAGTGATGTATTTTACTGAGGGAGGTGCAAGTCTCTAGAGATATGTAGAGAATTAATATGCTAGTGTAAGAAATGCACTTCAACATGCATTAATATCTGGTGGAGGGAAACACAGGCAGCAGGCTGGAATGGTGGCCCAGCTGCTGGACCTCTCCTCTCTCTCCCCACAATTACATGTAAGTGTAGGAAGGAAGTAGGATGAGTCTTCCAGGACAGAACAGTTCTCATGGCGTGAATTCCTCTATGGTTGATGTGAAGGTCATTCAACTTCCTTCAACGTAAGACTGGGTTTTTCATAAATGAAAAAAGAAATTCTGAAAATTCCATTCTCTTTTCATTTAAAAGGACAGATTAACAAAGTCTATCAGCACAAACAAAACTGAAAATTGATGTCTTTTAATTTTAGTCCAAATGCAAATTCCAGACATGCCATTCTAGATTTTTGATGCTTAGACTTATTCTGTATCTAAATGAGGTGCATGGTAATTTATGATGCTTCACA
>NDGN011409610.1:0-10889 GCA_002564285.1 Tympanoctomys barrerae
CCTACCATCCCTGAGAGCTGCCCAGTCCCTGACAATGATGGCGGTCCTAAGAAGGCTCATTCTTTTGGCCCTTTTGATCACTTCATGTCTGGCAGAGCTGAGTGTGTCTGAGGCTTGAAAAAGAAAGTGAGTTGGGCATAGTGATGCATTCTTTAGTCCCAGCACTAGGGATGTTGAGACAGGAGGATTGCTACAAGTTCAAAGCCAGGCTGGGCTACATAGCGAGTTCAAAACCCAGTCTGAACTGCATAGATAAGACCCTGCTTTCAAGAAACCAAAACAAAAAAATCTTCAGGCCCTAATATATATATATATATATATATATATATATGTATATATATATTCATATAGTCTCTTCTGTAAATTATATGTAGGGAAATGATCATTTCTCCCAAGAGCCTCTTACCCACGTGGAGTAGGCGGGGCCTGAGATGTGCTTGAACAAATTCCTCCACAGCACTGATGCCGCTGGCCTAACCACCATGGTCCTATACCATTGAAGTTGGAATTTACAGACCTTGAAGGAAACCAAAACTGAAGAGGCCACTCAAAATTCCTGGAATACTAAAGGGATGAAGACAGACAGACAGTGCTCTGGATTTGTGAAGGGAGAGCAAGCATGCAAAGGCGGGAAGAGAATGGGAGGTGGGGAATGTGTCAGGCCTGTGGTAGGTGTCTTGTGTTCAACATTGTATAAACTTCATACAAAAGTAACAGACAGACCCCATTTTTACTGAGGTCAAGGAAAGCTAAATCTCTTGTCCAGTATTACATAGCAGGTAAGAGACAAAAGTGGAAAGGGAACTTGGATATCTCAACCCTTGTAGTATTTGCTTTATGCCATGCCGGATGGACATTCTCTGTGGACATTTGGGGGGAAACTGTCATTGCTGTGGGCTCTGGCTCTTCAACTGGACTCACGTGGAACGTTGCTGTGGGATCCATGTCTTCAGCTGGATTCTTTGGGTCTCTAGTGTGGCCAGATCTCTGGGAGACAGATGTAGGCAACGATTTCATGAACAAACCACAACTGCACAGGAACTACCATAGAGTCAACATGTGGGATCTCACCTTATTAAAAAGCTTTTGCACAGCAAAGGAAATCACTGATAGAGTGAAAAGACAACCCACAGAATGGGAAAAAAAGTGATGCCAGCTGTTCTTCAGACAAGGAACTAATATCTAGAACATGTAAAGAACTGAAACAAATCAGACCTTCCAAATTCAAAGGCCCAGTCCAAAAATGGTTATCTGAGATGAATAGACACTTCTCAGAAGAAATACAGATGGAAAATAAATATATGATAAAAGGGTTCAAGATCACTGGTCTTTTGAGAAATGCAAATTAAAACAATGCTGACATTCCATCTCACCCCAGAAAGAAGGGCTAACATCAAGAAAACAAGTAATAACAAACACATTTGGAGCTGTGGGGGGAAAGGAACACTTCTCCACTGTCTGTGGGAGAACAAGCTGGTGCAAACACTGTGGAAATCAGTGTGGAAATTCCTCAGAAAACCAGGATTAGCACGTCCATTTGGCCCAGCTATTCCCCTTCTGGGTATCTTCTGAGAATTAAAAGCAGCATACCACAGCTATATGTGTGCCCATGTTTATAGAGGCAGTTTGTAACAGCTAAATCTTGGAAGTAACCCAAATGCCCATCAACCAATGAATGGATAAATAAAAAGTAGGGTTTTTTTTTTAGTATAATGGATTATTAGCCATAAAGAAAGATAAAATTGATACATTTATAGCTGAATGAATGAACCTTGAGACCATAATTATAAGTGAAATAAATTGGACACGTGTGTAAATATCACATTATAGCTCTGTTGTGAGAAAATGAAAGTGTAAATAACAAAAAAGTACAATAGATATTTGCAATAGAAGAAACTTTCCAAATGAAAAAGACACCTGGAGGGGGAAGAAGGAAAAAAGAAAGAAGAGAGCAAGGGAGGGAGACAGGAAAGAAGGGAAAGAAAAAAGTGTGAAGGAAAGTGAAAACCAAGCTTTGCAAAAGGGATCTGAAAAGAAGGATGGCAATGGGAAAAAAACCAAGAGGAATCAAGGTATATCATGTACAGAGACAAATGCCTTATCATGAATGTGGTCATTAAGAGTATCTAAATTGTACCAATAAACTTTTAACATATTCTGTGATCACTGTCTTAACATTATTTGATTGGACATTTCAAGTGTATAATTCTAGTTCATAAAAATCTACTTTAGGGAGGTGGGGGAGATAGATCAGCAGTCTAAGGACTTCCTGGCAAGTGTAAGGAACCAGGAACCCCAGTACTGCATACTGTGCCACCTTTGTGCTGTGCCAGCCACAGAAACTAGTTATGGTGGCACATGCCTATAATCCCAGTGCTGGGGAGGCTGAGACAGGAAGATCACCACAAGTCCAAGCTGGAGAGTAAGATCCTGTACCAAATCAATAATTTTTTAAAAATACCTATTGTAGGGCAAAACCAAAACAAAAAAGAAATTAAATATCAAACCATGCAAAGTTACGAAGAAAATTTAAATTTATGCAACTAAGTAAACAAACCAATCTGAACAGGCAACAAACTGTGTAAGTCCAACAACATTAACATTACAGAAAAGATGATGGAGATTATGGAGACACTTATGAATTTATGAATGAGCTTCATTATGGTAATATGATACTGATAGGTTCTGGCCCTAGTATGAATTGCTGAATTATTATGGTGGTCATCTAATATGGCTGAAGCCCTTGAAACAACAGCTTATCTTCCCAGAGACCACCTCCTCCCTTCTTCTCCAACTCAGCCATGGGTGCAATTTCCTTTCACCTTTCCCACCACCACAGGAAAGACCCCAACATCCCCCTCCAACTCCACCCGTAGCAAAAGTCCGTAAGAGCCTCAACTTTCTCTGTCTCAGGCCAGAGGATCTACCTGACCCAGTGGCCCTCGATCTTCTCCGTGTCTTTGAAGTTAATACAGGCTTATTTTATCTTTCCTATCTCTTTACTCCATTGCCAAAAAAACTATCAGAAACATAGTAGGAAAGATTTCAGAGAAGGAAACGATTTCCCAGTTGATCAAATGTATTTTGATAAGTATGGACAACACTGACTTAATAACCCTGTATAAGCTCTTTGACTATAATAATTTAACTTCACAATCACAAGTTTAACACCACATGTTGGGGATTCAAATTCAACCCACCACTTGAAATAAAAATACTTTTAGGAATATTTTGTCTCTGAGCATGAATACTAGGCTAATTCATTAACAGTTCCTGTCCGCTGTACTGATTTTGTTCTAAATACTAATAGACAAAACCCACAGGATACATAGCGAAATCGTAAGTGTGCCTAATTTTAAATTCTCAATTATTGCTTTTCAAAAGGATTGTGCCCTGTATTTGCAAGTACAATATCACATCATCAAATACACAGAAAAAATTCAGAGTTCGCCTTGCAGTTGTCTGCCTCGATCTTCATTCATGACCCTTGCCTGCTCTGTCTGCAGTGTTTGAGATACTGTACAGTGAGGCACTCTGTGACGCAGGAAGCACACCATAGCCACCAGAAGCTGTAAGGCCCGGAGCTTCTGAATTCAACTTTCACTGACAGCTTTAATTCAGATTTATCATTTCTCCTCAATGATAAGGAAATGCTATCTCACAGCTACATAAGCCAGTCCCATAAATAATGCTCCATAAAGAAATGGCAAAAATACTCAAATCACCAAGTAAGTGTAGTGTCTTCCACACACTGTGTAACTGTTGTCCATGCACACACTGTTGTCCATGCACCGTTGTAATGTGTGATACAAGTGGAAAAGCCATATAAAAAGAACCTCATTTAAATAACGAATTTGTCACCCAGGCATGATGGTACACATCTCTAAGTGCAGCACTCTGAGAGTTTGAGGCAGGAGAATCTCAAATATGAGCCCATCCTGGGCAGCTTTGTGATTTAAGGAAGGCTCCGTCTCAAAATAAAAAAATAAACAAAAAGGCTGAATATGCAACTGTGTGCAAAGCCCTGGGTTCAATCCCCGGTACCACCAAAATGGATTTAGTTGAAACTGTAAGAATGAACAATCTGCCTTCCAAAATATGAAACACATGCAGGAGTTCCATCACAGACAACCAAGTGGCAGCAGTGGGAGGGAGAAGCTTCCAGACATGTGCATGGGATACAGATTCACCAAAGTGAGAGCCACGAAGAAAGCCTTTTATGGGAAGGCAAAACAGAAGAAGATCCAATCATGATGTCAGCAGAATTCAGAAAGGGAGGCTCAGTTATGCCAGATCTATGGAACCCCTTACGCCTCAGGTGCTTTTTATTTTCTTCTCTCTTGTTCTCTTTTTTATCCCTTTATCTCCCTTCTTCCATCTGGCATATATGTCTGCATTTGTGTGGAGGAGATTAAGAACTAATCATTGCTTCCATCTAAATGGTACTGCTCATGGTCAAGGCAGGCTAACCCTCAGCAAAATCGAGCAGAGAGGAGCCAAATATAGGTAAGTCAGCATGTGAGCAGGTTCTGATATTCTCCCAGCTTCCCGCAACCTCCCACCACACTTCTCCATCACCAGCCTTTCTTACAGCAACACACACAGAATTGCTGAATGTTTGAAGCAGCCCACAGATTCCACAGATGGATGGATAAGGGAAATGTATATACAGTGGCACCGCAGTTCATGAAATTAATCTGTTCCACAATTTTGGAAAATATGGCCACATTTGTGTTTGTGTGGGAAAGATGGCCACAGTCATTGATAGGCTAGGACTCAAAGTTTCCCAGACACCCTACCCCAAACACTCCCCCTCTTGGTTTACAGGTGCCCTGCCACAAATACTTCCCCTCTTGGGGACAGAGCACAACCCCATCTCCACCCCATTCTGTACCCTGATCTCGGCTCACATCCTCTTGGCCCTACAGAAAAACCACAGAAACTCTTCTTTGTTAATATTGAAAGTTCCCCACAGACCAGGTAGCCTTGCCAAGATTAGCTCTTCCTTGGCTGTTCCAGCCCACAAACATCCTCCCCACAAAACACTGTAAAAGCCCTGTGCTTTGCCTTGTTTGCTGCTGTGTTAGTGCGCTAGACAGTCAGCCCACTTGCTCCTACCTCCAGTAAATCTTCTCCTCACATCAGAATGCCTGGTTTGGTCAATTGTGTGGGTTTGTACCTAATAGCCATGTTTGTTACCCAAAGTAGTTTGTAAACATGAAAGAAATTTTGCCAAATGTTTTTGTGAACCAAACTTCTTACAAACCAAAGCATTCATGAACCAAGGTACCACTGTACACAAAATGATTACAACTCTGCCATAAAGAAGGATAAATTTGAGTATATGTAGGAAAATGTATGCACCTGAAATCACAGTGCTTGGTAAAACAAACCAGACACAGAAGCAGAAATATCACATGGCTTCTCTTATGCCAGAAAAACAAAGTACAAATAATTTAAAGAGAAAAATAATGAAGGTGGAGCAGTAAGCAGCAATGAATCAGCCTAAGATACTGGAAAATTAACAACTTGGTGAAGAAAAGGAGGGAGGTGAATTCCTGTGATCCAGGAAAAATCTAAAGGGAAAATTAGAGCCTACAAAGAGATTGAAGATCTAGGGCAATAGCTGAGTAGCTTAAGTGCCTGCCTGGAAAGTGCAAGGTGAGAGAGAGAGCAAGTAAGAGAGTGAGAGCAAGAGTGAGAGTGAGAGCTAGGGAGGGAGAGAGGGAGAGACAGAAAGAAAGAGGGAGAGAGAGAGAGGGAGGGAGCGAGCGAGTGAGCGAGCAGGGACTCTGGCAATGTAGCTCAGATGCAAAATAACCTCTAAGCACAGTGAATTATCTTATCTATTGATGAAGAAGCCATACACTTTCACTGGAAAAAGATAGCTTCTTTAAAGAATGGTGCTAGAAAAACTGGCTTTCCACCTGCCAAAGATTAAAACTAGACCCATATCTCTCACCACGCGTTAAGTAAACTAAAATAAAAATGGATCAAAAACCTAAATAGAAAAACAGAAACAATCTGTTGAAAGGTATAGAATAGGTATAATTTCAAAAAAAAAAAAAAAGAGGTATAGACAAAAACTATGAAAGAAACCCTGACTGCACAAGAAATACTACAAAGAATCAATATCTGGGATATTAGATTTAAAAGGTTTTGCACAGCAAAAGAGACACCAAAAGTGAAGAGACAACCCAAAGAACGGGGAAAAAACTTTACGAACTACTCCTCAGACAAAGTACTATGATCTAGTATAGAGAATGTTATAAACAGCAACCAGAACCCTGAAATTTCAAGACCCAATCCAAATGGGCATCTGAAATGAACAGGCACTTCTCAGGTGAAGATGTACATATAGCAAATAAATATATGAAAAAAATGTTCAACATCACTGGTCATGCAAGAAATGCAAACTGAAACAACACTGAGATTCCACCTCACTCCAGAAAGAATAGCTAACATCAAGAAATCAGTAACAAATGCTAGCACAGCTGTAGGGGGAAAGGAACCCTTTTCCACTCTTGGTAGCAGTATAAGTTGGTACAACCAGTACAGAAGTCAGTATGGAGATTCCTCAAAAAAACTAAAGTCAAGATTTCATTTGATCCACATGTGACCCTTGTAGGTATGTAGAAGAGTTAAAAGCATACCAGTACCACATATATACCCATGTTCAATTTTAGTCTATGTACTACCAAACTGAGTACCATACCTATTGACATAGTGGCACAAAGTTTGCTCAAGAGACTTGCAATTCTTCTTGATTCATAGGTCTTAATCCTTCAATTTTAATTCTCAGAACAGTATAAATTAAACATGCCAGAAAAGAATTGTGGGAGAATTTGTGTCAGTTCAAGAAAGGAAAGGCTTTATTACACCATCTGAAGCTGAGATCAAACAAAACAAATGTTTACTTTTTTATATGACACACCAATCCCTAAGCAATAATCCTAAAAAGAAATAGGCCAGTTCTGATTTTTATTTTCTTACCTATAGCTACACCATATAAAACAAATACAGCCCTGGTATAAATTAATTTTACACATACCAAACACTGCATATTTATCATGTCAGACAAGCAATACAAAATGTAAAATAGTAATTTGAATGAAAAGTTCCAAGTATCTAATTTTCAAGAATTAGAAAAAAAACACAACAAAATAGTCTATCGAGTACTACTTTTCTTAAGACTATAAAATATGTTTATATAAATATAAAACTCACTTTCATCACACACATAATATACAATACAAACTAATGAACTGTATTAGAAATCCTTAATATTAAACATTTAAGCAACACATGTATACATAAATTTCTGTAATAAAGAATAATGCAAACAAACAAACAAAAAAAAAACCTGGCTGTATTATGTTAACTTAGTGTACAGTACTGGATTTATAACAAGGGCAATAATCAAAATGAACAATGAGGTCACTTTATGTAAGACAATGATCTTTAAAGGACGTTAAATACTTGCTTTTCATAAACATTTTTGGGTTTTGGCTTTGTAATAAATAAGTAATAAATATCTGCAGTATAGCATACACATCGAGAAACTTATCTTTCTCCATTTGAAAGTCTTTCTCCAGAGTCATAATGTGTTAGCGGCATCCCAGCGAGTGGAAAGTTCGGATTTTGCAGCAAGTCCATTAACAAAGCAATTTTATCATCTATGTGCTCCTGCAATTTATAGACTCGCTGGTCAATGTAGTCCATAAGTTTCTTTTCCATCAGTTCCATATTTTTAGAAAGAATCTTTTCCAAGTAGGAGCAAATGGGCTGTTCTTCCATTCTAAAAATAAATTTTAAAAAGTGTATCAATTTTCTTTTTTTTAAATGTAATTAGTACAGGGTCTACAGGGCCTCACTAAGCAGATCGGACTTGTAGTGATCCTCCCATTTTCAGCCTCTCAAGCGCTGGGATTACAGGCTTATGCCACCATGCCCAGTCCCAATGGCTATCTCAGTGTACCCCGAGGGTGGAGCCAGCACAGCCTGCTGGGGATCAAACCCCGGTCCCTACACTGGCACCTTAGTCCACTGAGCTATCTGGCCAGCCCTTCTGTGCTTGTTATTTGTACACTGTCTCTGATGAAATGATTTTTTGTATCTCTTACTCATATTCTAACTAGATTATATTTTGTAAATGGTAAATTTTGTAAATTTCTTATTTATTTATTTATTTTGCGGAACCGTGGATTGAACTTAGGCTCTTGCGCTTGTCAGGGAAGTGCTTATTCCACTGAGCCATCTCCCTGGGTCCTTATTTCTTATATATTTAGATACAAGTCATATACTGGGTATGTGATTTATGAATACTTTTTCCCAGTTTGTTATTATCCCCCCCTTTTTTTTTTCACTATAACCCTTTTTAAATTTACCTTTTTCTTCCTTATTTGGGGTATGTGTGCGTGCGTGTGTGTGTGTGTGTGTGTGTGTGTGTGTGTGTAAGTAGTACTAGCAATTAAACGCAGGACCTGGGCTGCGGAAACAGCTCAGTGGCATGAGCGCCTGCCGGGCATGCGCAAGGTCCTGAGTTCCACCCAGGGCCTTCACACTGAGCTATGTGTCCAGCCCTTTTCATTTTTATTTTGAGACAGGGCCTTCTTAAGTCAGTAAGTTGCTCAGACTGTGTTTGAACTTGATCCTCCTGCTTCAGCTTCCCAGAGTGCTTGGATTATAAACCATAACTCTATACACAAGATGTATTTTAAATCCTGTTAAGCAAGACCTTCCACAAGCAAAAGTTCTGTATTTTCAAAAGGTCTATATACACACATCATTCTTTTGGGTGTCACATCTAAGAACATTTTTCGTAGTTCCCCAAAAGTTTCTCCCATAAAGTAGAAAAGTTTTATAGTTTTATGTTTTACGTTTTAGTCTACTATGTATTTGGTGCTAATTTTCATATAATGCATGAGTTTCAGGTCATGGTTCATATTTTGGCTATGGGATATTCAATTACTCCAGCACCACATGTGCTGCGCCCTGCCCTGCCGTGCCCTAGCCTACGCATCTATGTATCTAGCCCTCTACCTCTATGAGTCTTCCACAGCTACTTGAGAACAATGTGTATTCTGCTGTTACTGGTACTATGTTCTATAAATGGCAATGCAGCCATTAGTGGTTGGTAGTGTTTAATAACAAACTAAGGCAACAACCCCATTTTCAGATGAAAACTGTAAGCTAAAAGCAAACAATCTAACAAAAAAACAGTATGAATCAAAACCATCATCAAATTAATGAATTGCAATCTACAGCAGTATCCTGACACACTAACTTTCTACTCCAACCCTTGTCTGAGGCTTGTAACCCTTCTATAGAATTCCTAAGAAGTATGCAATATCTCCAGTTCTATGCACTTGTTCCAAAGCAGCCCACTGTAGTCCACAAAACAGTTGTTCCCGATAAATACACTTGTGGCAAAATGGAAGAGCTAACAAAATATTCTCTGGAATGAGATTTTCAGACAATACTCACTGAAACTAACCTGTTTCCTTTCCTCTGAATCCCTCTCCCTCCATATCTAAACTACATCTTCATTGAAATGAAATACTTACGAAATGCCCACCACGCCTTCCCGGGGCTTGGAAGTACGCTCGTGCGACTTTGGATTAGGTCCCACTCGGAGATGGTTAACTTGACTGCATAAATTCTGAAGAAAAGGCAGCAGCTCAGAGTTGGGCATGTTGGAGTTGTCATTTGCTTTTTTTGGTAGGAAAGAAGACACTGCATTTTTAAGATCATTTTCAAGAAAGCAATGGTTTTGTGGCACAATTTTATACTCATCATGGTTTGTAGTATTCCCATCATCAGGTGGCTGTGTGCTTTTATCAATGAAAGCCTTTAAATTTTCACTCATGTTTGCAGAGGCCAATCCAGTTTTAAAAGGAAAACGTGTGGAGGACGAAGTGTCTAAGGGTCCTGAAGTAGATGACTGTAGTGTAATCATGTGTGAGAATCCGGCAGCTCCCAAAACTGACTGAAGCTGTTCTCCAATGGAAATACAATTCTAAACAAGGTAAATAAGAACATAAAGTTACCAGGACTGTTAATGCTAAGAATTATAGATAACTTTGAAGGTAATTACTAGGAGTCAGCCACAGCGGATTATTTCAGTTGATTCTAAAAACACTCTCTTGAAATAGGTTTTACTACTCAATAGAAATTTGAGGAGAAAGACCAAGGCAAAGGGAACCAGGCCAAGGGAACCAGCTACTCAATGATAGACATAAATAAACGGCACATAAATCCAATGTAAGTCCACAGTCAACAGGTTTTAATCATTTCCTACCAAAAAGACTGAGATAAATAATAGCATACATAATATAATTTCACTGACATATTTTGATTTTTTACTTGAAAGGCCTCCTTAACTAATGGCAATAAAATGTAGTCTCAATTGAATGACAATAATTGATAATTTTCTTGAGGTTCCATATCATTCCTCAACTTTTTATTTTTCCTAACATGTTTAGTACAGGGTTTACAGGGTCTCACTACACAGATCGGACTCCTAGTGATCCTCCTGTTTTCAGCCTCCCAAGCACTGGGATTACAAGTGTGTGCCACCAAAGCCAGTCTCAATCAACATCTCAGCGCACCCTGGGGGTGGGGCCAGCAAGGCATACCAGGGATTGAACCCTGGTTCCTGCATCTGCCTAAGCAGGCACTTTAATCAACTAGGCTATCTGGCCAGCCCCATTCCTCAACTTTAAATGTTAAACTACTTATTTTTACTTGATCATATCTTTTGCAATGAGTTTTCATGGGGGCTACAAAGAAAGCTACACTTTTTTTTTTTAACATTTATTTATTCAGTCTGTGTGTGTGTGTGTGTGTGTGTGTGTGTGTGGCCAGCTCAGCCCACCAGGGGGCGGGGC
>NDGN011409635.1:0-22453 GCA_002564285.1 Tympanoctomys barrerae
TACACAGATTGGACTTGTAGTGATCCTTCCTGTTTTTCAGCCTCCCAAGCCCTGGGATTATAGGCACGTGCCACCACACCCTGTCTCAATTGCTGTCTCAGCACACCCCAAGGTTGGTGCTGGCACGGCAGCCTGGGAATTGAATCCCCAGCCCCTGCATCTGCCTAAGCAGGCGCTTTAATCCACTGAGCTATCTGGCCAGCCCCACCCTTGGCCTTTGTTAAATTGCTTAATGTTGAGACAGGGTTTCACCAATTACGGCACCCAGGCTGGGCTCCAACTTTCAACCTTCCTGCTTCAGCCTCCGAGGGCACTGGGATATTGGGCGTGTAACCTGCCACTGCTAGCTGAACCCTCTCTATTCAGTAAGGCAGTTCTCTCCTCATCCCTCGAGATGCGGGGTGGAAAGAGGTTGAACCGGAGGCAGAGTCTCACCAGGCTTGATGCCGCCTCCTCCCAGAATGCTTCAGCAATTTCTTTGGAGGAGACAGGAAGTAATTTTCCTCTGATGTCTTGCAAAGAATAACAGCTTTCAATGAGCAAATTAAGATTTTCCTTTATGAGGTGCTCTATGCTCTGCTGGGGCTACGAGGTCTGTTTTAGGACAGAGGTTGGGTCCTCGCACATGGAGTAACTGCTGCTATCAGGCCGGCCACCATGACCATGTCCAGCAAAAGTGGGTGTCATTGCAGGGACTGCTGGCCCTAGGAGGCCTTGGTGCAGACTCCCAGTTCTCAGTCTGGAGGGTGCCTAAGCAGCTGGGGGTGGCCCCAGGCACACTCCCTCTTCCTGTGGGGCCTCAGGAGAGATCCTACACATCACGTGATTAGCACAGCATTGCCTGGCCCATGACGGGCACTCCACATTGGCAGGGACCACCCTGACCCCTAGTGGGCCTGCTTCTCGCTCACCAGGTGCTGACATCAACACACAGGCCAGCGACAGCGCGTCTGCCCTCTACGAGGCCTGTAAGAACGAACACGAGGAGGTGGTAGCATTCCTGCTGTCCCAGGGCGCAGATGCCAACAAGGCCAACAAGGACGGCTTGCTGCCCCTGCACATCGCCTCCAAGAAGGGCAACTACAGGTCAGTGGGCGGGGCCACCCCACTGCACAGCTCTGTGGGGACCCACAGGGGGAGAGATGAGGTGGGAGGACAGTGCACCTGCTTTGAAGTCTGTCCCCAGGATTAGGACAGCCTGGGAGTGGCTGGCTTGGAGGGGAGCACCCTGCACAGGAAGCAGAAGCCCTTTCAGTAGTTAGCAAGCGCGTGGCAAATGCCTGCCCCAGTAAGAGCTCACACGTCCAGCTCTTAGTGGCACATCACATTATAAACTTGCCTAACATTTCAGCAACTTAGTGAGGCGCACGTTACTACTGTTTCTATTTTAAAGATAAGGAGGGAGAGATACAGAGATGTCAAGTGATTTGCCCAAAGTCACGTTGCATGTGGGTTCCAGGAACTCACTGGCTCCAGATGCTGCATGTGGAAGGACTTCACTCGGGTGCCAGAGATGAATCTCAATCAGTGGCTTTTTCCAGAAGAACGCAATGCTAAGCTGCCAGGCAATTAGCAAGCACGCAGGTAGTGTCTACTACAATAGGAATGGCACCGGTGCTGATGCTAGTGGCCCTGAGCACGTCCTGAGTGCTGGGAACGAAGGACCAGCCAGGAGGCGCTGAAGTCCTCTAGCAGCCAAGCTGGGAGCGGGGAGGCTGCCCAGCCGCGCATACTCGCCGGTGCACATGCGCACTGGGATGCCATGACCAGAGCGCATGCCAGCTAAGCTCTGAGGCGGCCCAGCTGAGACAGGCTGCTATGGGCTGGCAGCCGGCTTCCTGTGGAGGAGGTCTCATGGAAGCCCTCTGTGGGCCTCGCTTCCCAGCACTGTGTTCACTGAACTTGATGGCTTTGTGCTAGCCACGGTGGGAGTTTTCACAGCTCAGAACATGACAAATGGTGCAAATCTGTTCCTGTGACCACTTCCCTCGGTGCCCACCCCACCCGAAAAGCCTGCCATTTAGACATTTATGGGCAACACTATGGGCGGGGACAGACTCTGGGAAGGGAACTCCAGCTGCCTTTGGGGGAGCGGCTGAGCTGGGTGACTTCCAGGGCGCAGGTCACCTGTTTCCTATGTGGGCCTTGCCACTGTGCTGTGGGACAGCTCGACCTTCACCCCATTCTACAGGTCAGGAGACTAAGACCATGTAGTCAGGTGGCCTGCCCCATAGTGAGTCCCTGAGGACCAGCCTTAGAGTCCAGGGGTTAGGCTCCTCCCACTGCACCGTTACTACCCAAACTGTGGCCCTTTCACAGCCTTTCTTCCTGATTTTAGAAAAAACTTCCTTGCATGGTAGTTTCCTTTGAGTAAATGTTTACTTGAAATCAATATATTTTAAAAGGAAACACTCATCCCACTGGTGTGGTGTTAAAATGATCGTTTTACAATTAATGAATAGCATTTCTACCTAAAGTCCCATCTCATGTGTCTTGGGTGACATATTGAGAAGCACGCTCATCTTGGCAGGGAGAAGGAAAAGCAGATCGGGGATTGTTTGCTGTCTTCATTAAGGCAAAGGGGGACATGGGGGACAGCCACATCACAGAGAAGGAAGTGAAGGCCCCAGGAAGCAGCGCTGGCCCCTGGAGCCCCAGGCCACCCCACAGGCCCAGCTTTCCAAAGGTTAAGTCTGCCCTGTCAGCCTGGTCTGCCTCCTAGCAGGGCCCATGGTCAGCGCCCCACACTGACCTCCGTAGGCTGCTTGCGGATTTGATGTGATGTCCCAGAGCAGTCCCCACTCAGCCACCTGCCAAACACCCTGTCTGCCCTCGGCCCTGGCCTGTACTGCCATGCCAGGCTAGGACTAATTGTCCCAGGCACCTGCTTTTCAGCACACTTAGTGGAGGCTATGGCATCTGGGCACAGCTGAGAAGGGAACCCTAAGGCCCCTATGTCTTAATCACATCCAAAACACTTTTTTTCTGGTTTTCGTTTTTTGTTTGGCAAATGTACTTCATGAGATTAAGGAGCAACATCAAAATAGGTTCATTAAGAGACTCTATGAATTAGACAGAACCAGGTGCCCAAGGACAGCCCCAGCAGTGATCCCTAACCTTGGCACACATGGGCGCCCCTGAATCACAAGCACTCTGCTGCCTGAGCCCCCCCACAGGGATGCTGGTATAACTGGGCTGTGGTCTGTCTTCTGGCTTTCTGAGTGCTGCCCAGTGATTTTATGGGGCGAACCCTTCTGTAACTAACAGAAAATAGACACTTGCAGTTTCAGCCACACTTATGACCTTGTTCTTTTAAAAATACTCTTTAGTTCACACACTTGCACACATACAAATGCATACAAGAGGCAGCGCCTTCTCTGGGTGGCTACTTCCCATGTGAAAGTCAAGTTCACCCATACCAAACTGGCACTGAATGCCGACAAAGGTCAGGCCACTGTGACTGGAGAGCCGCTGTTTGGTGCAGCAGGGACAGCACTGTCTTCACTGTGGGGCACATGTACCAACAGCCATTGCACCTTGGCTGCCTACTATGCACTGATTAAGGTGCAAGATCCCATTTCATGCTCCAAAGCAAGCCTGCTGAAAGGGATTATCGAATTGTCACCTAAGCATAGCAATTCCGCCTTGCTGGACTGTTATGGATAAAAAATGGGCTCTTGGCTGTAAGAGGTAAATGTGAAAAGCTTTCAGCAGTGCCTGACACATAGTAAGTGCTCAATGATATAGTCAGCATGCTTATTTGGGAAGGAGACGTGTTCATAGCCAGAAGGGCCCCACGAAGCTTAACTATAGCTACTGTCGTCATCATTATCATCATTGTGTGTTAACACTAAAGCACGCTTCTGGTGTAGGGCTCAGAGAAGTCAAGTGACGTGCCTCAGATGGCCCAGCACTGACGGGCAGAGCTGGTTGCTCACCCTAGGTCCCAGTGATTTGGAGCGCCCAGGCTGCTTCACAGTACACGTCAGACCCTTACACTGCTGGGTGCAGCCTGCTTTGGCTGGAGACCCTCACCTATTCCCTGCTCCTGGGCTAGATTCAGGCAAATATCAGAGCCCAGGACAGGCAGCACATGAGGCCACAAGGGTTCTGCTATGGGGGTGTGGTGGTCCCAGAACAGGGCAACAGCCCTATCATCTGGACTGAGTTCCAGGTCAGAGATAGCCAGCAGCCATGAGTGGCAGTGCTGGCCCCAGGCTTGGCAAAGCTGAGCAGGGAGGTACGAAGTACAGCCCTGTACCTGGGAAGGCAGAAGCCAGGTCTCTGGACACCTCAGGGCTGCTCTCATGAGGAGAGGTTCATAGTTACTGCTTAATCAATAGCAGTCAACTCCCTGCACCAACCTTTGGGAGAAGGAGCGCCCCCACCTGTTTCATGAGTTGCTTTCTTGCCTTCCTGTCTTCTGTCCCACAAAGGGGGCTGGGGAAAGAGTGACAACACACCGTAGGCCATATGGCCTCTCCTTATGTGCAGCAGTGAGGCACCCTGAAAGGGCACAGTCCTGGGCACCCAGACACCTCCTGTCCATCCACCTCCTGTCCAACCTCATTGTCTTCCCCACTCCAGGCCTAGGCTTCTGTTTTACTCTTCATAAAATGGGAGGGTTGGACATACTGTTCCCCAGGCCCTGTCCAATATGCATATTTACTTCCTGCCAGGCTGTGTAGAAGCCGAAGGCTATCGGAAGATTTACTGTAGCACCAAGATGTGGTTGTGGGACCTGAGGCTGGGTCCCAACAAGCTTCCACATTTCTGCCGCTTTTCCTTAGTTTGGCAGGGAAGAGCTGGAGACCAGCTGCAACCTGCCAGAGATACCAGCCCCAGCAGGCCTGCAGCCCAGGGCGGATCCCTCCCTGTCACTTCCCGGGCTTGGGCATGTCACGGCTGTTACTGAGCATTTGTTGGCCATGGCCACCATCCAGGGCAAGGCCCCCAGCCTGCCTTTGACCAGCACCTCTGCGGAGCAAGGTCAAACCTCTAGAGCCTGCGTAAATAGAAATTAGGAGGCAATTAGCCCCCCTGGGTGTGTGAGTTTCCTTTTGAGGTTTTCCAGGCAGATTTTAGCCAAACATGGCCTCACTAACAATAATAATACTTTCCACTGAGATCCCAGCAGGAGGTTGCTGGCATCAGATTCCCAAGAAGGCCAGGGGAAACAGGCATGCCAAGAGGCTAAAGGCGTGGGAACAAGCCTGGTGACACCTGCTTCCTAGCCAGGGCCACCTCCTTGGAGCCCCACATCAGGCTGTGTGGTCACCTGTCAGCAGGGATTGGATGGATTAGGGTTTGGAATCTTGGTGGTGGGCGCTGAGGGACCAGAGATCTAGGCGAAGGGAGGCAGGACGAGGTGCATGGGAAGCTCTCATCGCTGAAGCTCTCTGAACCTCGTCTGTTAAAAGCAGGCCATGGACTGGTGTGGCCTCCCCATGGGGCAGCAGGGAAGGTAAAATGGGGCAAGCAAGTCAATAAACTGGGGAGGCTGCAACACCCCATGACATCCCTTGTCACCATGATTGCTGCACAAGAAGTAGGGCAGTGCTCACTGCTCAGACAGCCATGGTTCAAGTCCTGCCTCTGTCACCTCTTGCTCTGTGTCCTTAGGAAGGTCACATACCCTCTCTTGGCTGGTGTTTCCTCATCTGGAAGGTGAGGAAGGTCATATGAGCACTGCCTCAAATGGCCAGTAGGAGAGCTTCATAGGTTAATATAGGCAGTGCACGGAGACCAGTACTCAAATCTGCAGGAGACAGGACCAGCCTCAGCAGTCAAAGGCATGTAGGGGGGCTCAGAGAGCTGAGACCACTTCCAGGAGAAGAGGCCTTGAGTCTCAGGACAGGAAGCCTGGGTTCATCGGGCTGCCTGGGCTGGAGAGGTTGGGGGCAAGCAAGTGCCCCATGCTCCAACAGCTTCAGCAGGGTCCCAAGGTAGGATGCAGGACAACTGAGCTCCCATGAATCCTAGTTTACCTCTGCTGACTGTGTGGCCCAAGCAAACCCTTTCACCTTGCTGAGACTTGGGTTTTCCCATCTGCAGAATGGAGCCAGGAGACATGGTGCTTTGTGGGTTCTGATAAGAAGGGAACAAACTCCCTCTTCCAGGCAGCGGAGGCTCTAGCTCCGCGGGTCACCGCTGGTCTCTGCTGCCTCTTGCGGGGAGTACCTGGCTTTGGGAACCTCCCAGCCAACTCTAGATTTCTGCGCTGAGAATGCGCAACCTGGCATAGCCTGCGAGGTCAGCGGCAAGTTCTTGATGTCCTAGTTCAGCGGGCTGAGGTTTTTAGGGTTTCAGATTCTGGAGGTCAAGGTTCTGGGTTTGCGTTTCAGCTCCAGCCCTCTCCGCCTGTGTGACTGTCAGAATCTAGCTGGAGCTCTTTGAGCTCAGTTACCTTACCTGCGAAGGATGGCGGGTGGCTGGCCCACCCTCCCCCACGTGCCAATAGTGAGCACAGCGGTCCCTTGGCGCCCCCTGGTGGCAGAGTCACCCCCCTTGCCTGCCTGCGGGTGACCCGCGTTGCTCCCCTGCAGGATCGTGCAGATGCTGCTGCCGGTGACTAGCCGCACGCGCGTGCGCAGGAGCGGCATCAGCCCGCTGCACCTGGCTGCAGAGCGCAACCACGACGGGGTGCTAGAGGCGCTGCTGGGCGCGCGCTTCGACGTGAACGCCCCCCTGGCTCCAGAGCGCTCGCGCCTCTACGAGGACCGCCGCAGCTCGGCGCTGTACTTCGCGGTGATCAACAACAACGTGTACGCCACCGAGCTGCTGCTGCTGGCCGGCGCCGACCCCAACTGCGACCTCATCAGCCCGCTGCTCGTGGCCATCCGCCACGGCTGCCTGCGCACCATGCAGCTGCTGCTGGACCACGGCGCGAACATCGACGCCTACATCGCCTCGCATCCCACCACCTTCCCAGCCACCATCATGTTCTCCATGAAGTGCCTGTCGCTGCTCAAGTTCCTCCTGGACCTGGGCTGCGACGGCGAGCGCTGCTTCTCCTGCCTGTACGGCAATGGTCCACACCCGCCCGCCCCGCAGCGCTCCAGCAGGTTCAGCGAGACCTACGCCGCCGCGGACAAGACGCCCAGCGTGGTCCAGGTGCGTGGTCCAGGGGCCCCACGGCGAGGCGCGCTGGGGGCGGCAGGGCCGGTGTCCACTGCGTCCTTACGGGCAGCGTGGACTGGTGGCGTGTGGGCCTCGGCGCGAGTGTAGACTGCAGTAGTGCAGAATGGTGGACTAGCTTTGGAAGCCGCGTGGGGCAGTGGGTAGCGCCCCGCGGAGGGAGTGAGGATTAGCGGTTAGTGCGCTTTGGAGGAACTAGGGGTAATCACAGTCCGGAAGCCATGCCGCAGATGGTCAGCACCTTTAGAGCCAGCAGAATGGCGGGCCTTCTGGAGGACATAGTCCGGAGCCTGGGTCAGCCTGTTGGGACGTCTATGGAACTAACCTTAGAGACTGGGCTTGGCAGAAACTCAGCGAAGGGAAGGACTCATCACTCAGAGCAAATCTACACCTAGCATTCCGGGCTAAGCGGGCAGGACCCCACCCGGTGCAGCCACAGCAGGCGGGTATATGGTGAGGACAGGTCCCAGAAGCCAGTGGCCCAGAGGCAGGGCCAGTCCCTGGTGTTCCTGAAGTGGGCTCTTAGAATAGAAAGGAAGCTGGAGAGGGCACGGTAGTGGCTCCCAGGCAGCACCTACGGGCTGCCTGCTGTGCAGAGAAGACCAAATGCCAAGCTACCCGCATTGGGTTTGAATTTGCAACTCTCCTGACAGCTTCCCCGGATCTTGAGATTGTAGGCTTATATACCCATTTTCTATACAAGGAACTCGAGACTCGGAGACGATGTGGTGACTTGTAGGGGAAGCCCATCTTTTCCGATGTGGGCCTGTACCCAGAATGGGCTTTGTTGGGGTCTGGTTTGTACAAGCCCAGGAGGGCCGGCGTCTGTCTTCTGCACACCACCCACCTACAGGATAACCGTTTCCTTTCAGTTCTGTGAGATCCTGTCCGCACCAGAGGTGAGCCGCTGGGCGGGGCCCATTGTCGATGTGCTTCTGGACTACGTGGGCAACGTGCAGCTCTGCTCTCGGCTGAAGGAGCACATCGACAGCTTCGAGGAGTGGGCGGTGATCAAAGAGAAGGCAGGTAGGACTGCCAGGCTGTGGCTAGCAGATGCACACCTTGCAGAGGGCGCTGGGCCTCTGAGATGCCATGCAATGAGCCTGCCAGTGCCAGGCCTGTGCTCAGCTGTCACAGACAGTGTCAGTGCCTCCTTGGGCAGTAGCAAAGCTGGGTCCCTGGTCTGACCCCATCTGTCAAAGCAGCCCTCGCTCCCTGAGGTGTGCAGTGGCTCCTGTTCAGTGTGGCATGTGGAGAGGATGACACCCTAGGGCACAGAGTGTACATGTGCACCCATGTGGGCCTCTTCCCCAGACAGCTTCCGGTGCAAAGGCCTGGGGCATCAGGGCTGAGAGTCTGTGTCCCGCCTGCCACCCATAGAGCCAATGCCATTGGCCTGCAGGCTGCCTGTGGAGTAGCTCTAGTCCAGGAGGCAGATGGTCCTGCTCTGCAGACCCAACCTGCAGAAAACAGGCTTGGGCAGGCCCAGCATCCAGCCCTTTCCAGGTGTGGCAGGCTCAGGTGTGTGAATGGGGGTGTGAAGCCCCTGTCTTGCAATGAGACTACCCTGCATCCCAGGCCCAACTCCACTCATCCTGCTCCTCCTTGGTCCCCACTCCCTTTAAACCCAAACCTACTATAGGACATTTCACTGGCTCAGCCTACTGACATCTTTGATGAAGTTAGCATGATGGCCGAGCATCAGAGCGCAGGTGCTGACTTGCTATGCAACAAATCTTACTGGCTATTGAGTAACTGGCTGTGGGCACCACTGCCCTTGGCCACTAGGGGGTGCAGCGGTCCACACCTAGAGGGCACCTGGGATCCTGGCCCCTCCTGCCCTCCCTGCAGGTCCCAGGGGAACGCGTATGTGTACGCACAGGTGAAGAAGATGATTTTGAACCAGGGCCTATCTCTTGACTTTCAGGCCCTCTGCCTGCAAAACTGCCTGTCCTTGTGTTTGATGCTTGGGTGTTACCACCAATCCAGACTCTGGGAGGTGGCAGGCAGTGCCCATCAGCGTGCCAGCCCTGCCCTCATGGCTCTGTGTCTGTGTCCTATGCACCCTCCCCCCCATAGCCCTTTGCTTCCCTCTTCACAGAAAAGATGCTGCTACCTTCTCAGAGGGGACACTGTCCCAAGTGACATCAGGGGCAGGGAACACATCACAAACACCATGAAAGGGCACAGAACTCTAGCTGGCCAGTGCTCAGACACAGGCCTCTCCATGTCCCTTGTCACCCAGGTTCCCCGAGGCCGCAGTGGCCCCGGGCTTAGCACATGCTGTCTTCCTTGCTGGAGGTGCCCTTGCACCCTTTCCCCATCTGCCAAATTCCTGCCTCCCTCTCGGAACCTGGCACAGAAGGCCAAAGGTGTGGAGCTCTCCCCACTGCCCCAGGCAGGAACCCCTGCCCCAGTGCTCCTCACACAGGCCTGGGCAGACCAAGGAGCCCAGCATGTGCTTACTGAATGAGTGAATGGTGTTCTCTGATCCCACAAACATCCTCCTTGGTCCCCAATAAATTAGCCACCACTCTGTGCATCAGTTCCTGCTCCTGCCTCTCCCACCTCCACCTTCCACCTGAGAAGACCTGCACTGCGCAAGGCACTCCAGGGGGCCGAGGAGTGGCAGCTGGGTGGGGCTTGGGGTGCTGCTGCTTTGCCCTGGCCTCTCAGCAGCAGCAGGAGCCCAGAGTGGCATCTCATGTGTGAAACTCCCAACGACTCCTTCACGAAGGGTGTTTGGTGGTCCCAGCTTTTGTGAAGAGGAAGTCATACAAGATGGGTGGGATGTGAGCCTTGTCCCTGAGAAACTCCTGCCAACACCAGGGACTTCACTCACCTCAGCTTTCCTGCCTGCCAAGTAGGCATGTCACTCTCTTCCTGGGGTAGTGTAGAGGGATGTTGTGACAATGAGAAGTTCCCTTTCAGTCTGTTCAGCTGCAAGGCTACCCATGACAGGCACCGCTCCTGTACCCAGCCACACCCACAGGGCACCCACAGATCACCCACTGTAGGCTGAGGCTGCAGGTGAAAATGACAATCAGCATCTCTTTCTCTCATTTTTCCAGAACCTCCAAGACCTCTGGCTCACCTTTGCCGGCTGCGGGTTCGAAAGGCCATTGGGAAATATCGTCTGAAACTCTTGGACACGTTGCCACTCCCGGGCAGGCTGATTAGATACCTAAAATACGAGAACCCCCAGTAACAGGTGATGGGAAGGAGGAGTAGCCCCTTTGCTCCTTCCACGCAGGATGGTGGCATCCCCCCGTCCCAGAGCACTGGGGACAGAACAAGGCTGCAGGCCTCCTCCCTCTCAGCTGGGGCAGTGGCTGAGATTGTGCCCGGTCTGCACCGCGCTGACTGGAGAACACAGCATGTCCCGTAGGAGAAGCATTGTGTGTCTTCAAGCCATTGAGTTGATCTCAGACCGAATGGCAGAGACCTCTGCCCAGGGCAGAACTTGAGGGTCTGGAAAAGCAGGGGCCATGGAGGGTCCACAGCCTCCACCTGAGTTGTGGCTGGTGCCCTTCTAGGAATGAGCTTGCCTTTCCAGGAGGACCTCGCTTCAGAGCATTCCCTGTACCCTTCCCCAACTCCATGAAACTCTCCACTTGACCCCAGCCAGGGAGGGACCCTTGAGCTGGGGGCTCCTCTGTACAATAAATGTTGCACAGCCGAGGCTCTGCACAGCCAAGTCCTTCTTGTCAGACTCTGAAGCCTGAGGTCTTTGGCCCTGCTCCTAGCAGACAGATGATAGGGCTGAGGGAGGGAGGGGCAGGGCACACAGACCCTGAATCTGGCATCTATGGTGGGTGTGTTAGGCAGCCTTCTGCTGCTGGGACAAAATATGTGTGATACATGGCTTAAAGGAAGGAAGGTTGTTTGGGCTTGTAGCTTCCAAGGTTGCTGTCCGTGGCCCTTGTACTTTGGGCCTGTGGTGGGCAGTGGATGGTGGGGAAGAAGAGCTATCTCATAGGGGCTAGGAAGCAAAGAGGAGAGACAGACAGTGACAGTGATAGAGGCCAGTGTCCCAGTATCGCCTGCATAGGATACTTCCTAGGATAGTTCTTCTAGAGTTCTGTCACCCCCAACAGCACCACAGCTGGTGCCAAGCCTTCAGTACATGAGGCTTGGGGAGGAGGGGGACATCTAAGACCTAAACCATGGCGTTGAGCTTCTGAACGACCTTCTGAGAGGGCGCTTCCTCAACCTGGAGGCACCTGGCTACCCAGCTACTTTTCTTCCCTGGTTAAATCAGCAGGAAAATAGGAGCTTTATGACAAGGAAGACATCTGTGCCCGCAAGTCTCCTGACACCTGGCATTGTCTTACACACTGGTTTCCCAAAACTCCTACTCACCCCCTTTGCTGTAAAATTTAAATATACTGGGTGCAAAAGTCTAGCCCAGCTGTCGTGAGAAACAGTGCTGGAGGGACGTCCGTGGCAAATCCTTGCAAAGGCCAGAAGCCCTGACCCAAGGCAGCCTGCAGATGAGCCACGCAGGAGCAGCATCTCATTTCCAAATGGGGCAGTATTCATGCGGTTGGTGTTTTCTTGCAGGTCTCTGGATCCCTGGGCTGAGATCGAGCTCACCCTGTTTTCATAGGAGTTGCAGTAATTTATCAATATTTGCTTTGCATGTATGGTTAAAACCACTGAACCCTGGGCCATTCTATTGCCACCCCAGAGCAGGGCACCTTGCCAAGACCCTGCACCTGGGCCAGTCCCAGCATCTGGTAGGGTCTTCCCCAAGGTTAGGGTAGTATATGCCCTTTGAACAACAGGCAGCTGGGCCAGAGGGGGAGCGATGACTACAGCAAGTGTGCCTTTGGGTTCTTCAGATATTGGTGTATGTCAACCTCTGGGTCATGGCATGGGGCAGCGACCTCCCAAGTGCCCTGCCCAGCTGTGGCCTTCATGGGTCCCTGTTGCACCTCCTTATGATGCAATAGCTAACCTGGCCCAGGGTCTGCTCCAATGGGTCTGTCCTAGTTGGTCAGTGCTCAAGTTCTCTATTGGAGGGGACTGACAGCCATCACCCTCTACAGAGACTGCCGCCTCCCACTGCCCCATGACCCAGCCCCACAGGGTTTCCACCCTCATAGGGTCATCCAGCACCAAAGAGCCCTCGCCACCCAAAAAGGGTGCCAGTGATTCCATTTCATGCAGGAATCAAGCCTGGCCTGGGATTGGAGACTGCGCAAGTGCAAGGCCCTGGCTGCCCCTGGTTTTTAATTTGAACCATCTCAGCTCATGTTTTGCTGCACTGGATTCCTGCTGCTAGTACTGGGCTGTTTTCTTTTCTTTTCTTTTTCTTTTTTTTTTTTTTTACCTGGTATTGAACTCAGGATCTTGTGCTTGCCAGGCAGGCACTATGCCACTGAGCTATACCCCTGGCCCTGAGCTGGTTTTTGTTTCTCTCCTTTTCATACCAAAGTTTACATAGGTACATGGGGTGTTTTTTTCCGTGGTTTCCATACTAGGCAACCAGTGCCATGGGCTTCTCTTGGCACAGTGCTAGTAAGGCTTCTGCTTTGAAGAGAAGCCTCTCAGCCTTGGAACAAATGGAACTGCAGCTGTCCCTCAGGGAAGCTGAGCCTCAACAGTGACAAGTAGGCATCAGAAGCCTAGTGGGGCTGGGCTCAGGCACCCCCAGGGAAGACACGCCTCCTGCGGTTGAATGTGCTTGGTTGGGTGATCTGGGAGCCCCATCACCACAAGCAACACATTTATAAACATTTAAACCATCAGCTTGGCAGGGCCTACAGGCTCTACAACATAGCCACAGGAGGGGACTCTGGCTGGTGCCACTTGGGAGCACGTGCATGGTGTGGAGTACCAGGCCTGCATATCTACCTCAACAACTCCTCCATCGGGTCTGTGACTGGCCATATTTAATGGGTAAGGAAATTTTGGCACAGACAGATTAAATCATTTGCTCAAGATCATACAGCTGGTTGGATGGTAAGGCCAGCTGGCAGGCTTGCTGACAGCTTGGAGGTGGAAATGTGGTTCTGGAGGTCCTGTGTGCTGACACACAGGGCAAGGGGACATGCACTCTTCCTCCAGCCCCTTCTCACCCTGTGAAGCTGAGAGGTCCGGGACTGGGGGTGGGCTGAAGACCTCGTCCTCCCACATGCAGTTACTCAGAGCAGCTGTGCTGGTGCCACACTGGCATCTGTAGTTCTGAAGTTTTCTGATGCCAGGGGATTTAAGCCACCAGGAGCCCACCTGCTTCCCATGAGCAAGATGCTGCTCCAGGGGACACCCCACTCCAGGGGCATCTTGGAAGAAAACTGGGCAGGGCAGAGGGGCCCTGGGCTGCTCATCTTTGACCTTGGCTGGCAGGAATGATCCAAGGAGAGATCCTGGGGTGCAGAAGAGGTCGAGGCACCAGAACTCTGTACAGATGAGGCAAGGGAGCCCAGAAAGGGGATTAGCTTATGCAGCATCCTGCAGCTAGTCAAGCCCTCAGCCTCCAGCCAGGCCGGCCCTCACCAGGCTGAGAGGTAAGGACGGCTCTGATCAGCTGAGGAGCTCTACACCCCACGGGCCCAGCCTCTGTCTGCAAAGCAAAAGGGACAGCGAGCAGTGGAGCCCTCTGCAGCGGGTCTGCCAGTCTGACATTCTCAGAGAAAAGCTCAGTGTAGCCCTCTGCCTCTGGTGCCTCCCACTCTGCACTGTCACAGGCAGAAGCCTCAGTGTTCCATCCACAGGTGCTGGGATGTCCCCAGGCCTGAGGCATCAGCAGGAAACCAGGGCTCTGACCCACCGAGGGATTCTTGCTTTGGTGTTTTGTATTTTGCTTTCCATAACAGTCTGTTTGTGCATCCATTTTTAAATCCGTGGACACAGAACCAAAGAACATGCTTAAAAGTGGGATAGTCTGGCCAGGAGTGAAGGTACACACCTGTTACCCCAGCACTCTGGGACACTAAGGCAAGAAGATCAAAAGTTCAAGCTCACCCAGGGCAACTTAGTGATTTAGTGAAAACTTTCTTCAAAATAAGTTTTAGAAAGAGCTAGGGATGTAACTTAGTGCAAAGGCCCTGGGTCCAGTAGCCATTGTTTTTTTTTTAAATCAAAACCACGTTTCATCCATAAGACATGAATGCCCTGTTAGCCCAATTTTCCTTCTGACTGCTCTTGGGCAGGGCTTCCTTGCCATGAGGCACATGGAGCAGAGCCAGAGTCGCAGCTCCTCCTTCCCTGGCTCTGGAGTGACACAGACCCTCCAGAACCCTGGCCTGCCCAGCCTCATCTGTCAGCACAGAGGTCAGAAAGTCCTTCCATGCCCACCCACCTGTCTTCGAGTGGAGCCTGGCCCCAGATGTCACCCAGCCTTCAGGCTACTTTTGCCCTCCATACTAAACAGCCTTCAGTCTGGGTATAGTCAGGGCTTCATGGGTCTGGGGACTGTTCCACTGCATGACACTGGAGATATGGAAACTGCAAAAAGAAACGTCTTTATTCTATTAACATTCTTAATATTTACAAAGAACAAAAAGAACAACAACTGAAATTGCTTAAACAGTGGGTGTATAAGTGGCATTTGGGTGGCTGGTGGGCCAGACCAGGTCCCAGTGCCTGTGGCAGGCACAGGAACAGGGAAAGACCTGCCATGCACCAGCTGGGTTGGGGTGAAGCCAGCTGAGCCCAGTGGCAGGGGCTGAGCTGGTGCCTGCCTGAGAAGCTCCCGCCCCAAGACTGCCCTCGGAATACAGAAAGGAAAGGGGTGCGCAGAATACCCAGGCCACACCTCTGCCCAGCCCCCTCCTCCCAAAGATAGCTCCTTGGGTCCCTGATGTCCTGCAGGGTGGAGGAGTGGCCCAGGCCCTGGCAGCCTAGCTAGAGGTAGCCAAAGACGTTGAAAATGGGTGGGGGCACAGCCGGCTTGGTGGGGATGGGCTTCAGAACAACAGGTTTGTACACCTTATGCCCTGGGCCATCCACATGCTTGCAGAAATGGGCCAGCTCTGCCGGCAAGGCCGGGCTTTTCCTCCACAGGCCCAGGCCAGGGATGGGGCTTCCAGGCAGGGCCCCTGGAGGACCGGGGTAGATGGGCTGTCCATGGTACTGGAAGGGGCAGCAGCTCCAAGCATCAACACGGCCCACCAAAGAGACCCCAGGCATCTTGAGTGGCTCCTTGTCAGCCAGTGCCCTTGGGGACATAGGTCCTGGAGCGGCTTCAGGCACCATGGATTCCAAGCCTTGGCAATTTTTTTTACTCTCATAGGGAGGTCCCTCCCTGGGGCCCGGTCCCCCCTCCAGCCCCATAGGGTAGCTGTGGGTGGGCCTTGGCTCTTCCCAGAAGGAAGCGGGCAGCTGTCTCTTCCTCATGGGCACCTGGCCAGGCTTGGCAGCTCCCAGGCCCTGCCCCTGGAGGCTCTGCTCCTTAGAAAGACATTCCTCCCCGAAAGAACTCCCCAGAGCCTTCTCCTTGCAGCCCCCACCCCCACCAAGGCTGGAATCAGGGCCACAAGGGACGGAGGGATGGAGGGGCAGCCGCCCGGGGAGGTCTTCAGGTCCCCTTCTCAGGTGAGGCTCAGCAGCCCTGCCAGGAAGGCCCCGTGGGAGCCGGGAGTACTTCTGCGAGAAGCGCTTGAGCTGCTTCTGCAGGTACTTGCGGTGGTCCACAGAGCGGCGGCAGGGCGCGGACTTGTCCAGGGCTGCCTTGATGTCACTGGACGCCAGGTTCACAAAATTCAGCAGCATCTTCACGTCACTGTCGGATGCCATCACCAGGGGGCCACGGCATGGGGCTTTCCATGAAGAGGGCGGTCTCTGTGGGGGTGGGCAGCTCCGAGGAGGGTGCACGGCTGACCTGAGGGACAAGATAGGCTGTTAGAATCTCTTTGAGCAGCCACCCCCAGCCCTCCCCCAACTGCCACCCAACCTGGATGCAGACGGTGCTCCCTACCTGCACCCCTTAGCCCAAAATGGAGGCCTGGGTGACAGGACACCCGCTCGAGGCAGAAGGGTCCCTGAGCACCTGCGATGCCTCGGGAGCCGACAGCCTCATGGAGCTTTCTGGGTGCTGCCTCTTCTTGCGGCTGAGGCCTACAGAGGCCAAGCAAGCTGACCCAAGGCGACCCAGCTCCAAGGGGCGTCCGCGGCCGCACTCCCAGCCTGCCGCATCTCCCACACGCCAGCTGTGCTCCTACTGCCAAAGCATACAACTTGCCAGAAAGGTTTTTTCTTTTCTAAGCAGAGACAACTGCTCCACTTTGCAAAAGAAGGCCAAGCCCCCTTCCTGCCTGGTGGTGGCCTCCCTTCCACCCCCCTCCTCGGTCCCACGCTCCACCCCCGACTCTCACGCAGGACCAGGCAGGACCCCTGTCTAGCACTTAATCGAGACCTGCCTCGCGGCTGCTTTCAGGCTGTGGGCAGCAAGGACTCCCTGGTAGAAGCATCTGCAGCAATTTCATGCCTCCTGGGCCACCACCCACAGCCCTGGGCCCCTCCCCCAGGGCCCCGCCTGCCCCTCGCCCCCCACCCACACGGCCCGCAGCCGAGCCTCCACACTGACCAGAGGTGCGGGCCGGGCCCGCCGCCACCGTGGCCGGCAGGTTCCCCACCGCAGACCTAGGCAGGCCCGACCGACGGATCGCTGCGGCGGTGCAACCCTTGAGTGGGCTGAATGGAGGACAACTCCCGGGGCTGGGGGGCCCTTAGGCCAATCAGGAGCGCCTCTCCAGATACAAAGCATCCCAATCAGGCAGCGGCGCCCCGTTCCCACATTCTTTGCCATCACAAATTGTCACCATGGGGACCATCACAAAAAAGACAGCTCCCAAATGCAATCATTTCCCGGTAAATTTCTACCCCTCAGCCCCACTCTCTTCAGGCCTCCATACCCCTCCTCCCCTTGACCTCGGTTCCCTGGTTTCTTGAGGGGGAGCTCTGTGTGTGTGTGTGTGTGTGTGTGTGTGTGTGTGTGTGTGTGTGTGTCCAGGACCAAGGAGGGGCTGGGCCCGGTGGAAATGAACGGGCTTGCAAACCTCCCCTCCCGGAAAGACTCCAGGCCTACAGCTGCCATGCTCCGGTGCAGACAGACAATCAGACGGGTGAGCTGGGGCGGGCTGTTTCCCCTGCTGTCCTTGAGCATGGAGTGGCTCTTGGTCTCTCATCTGTCTCTGGCTTTGTCTCTCATTCTGTCCACAACTCTTGCTCCAGGATCCCCCAGGGATGGGGCACTGGAGGACCCGGGAGGCTAGGGAGGTGCACCGATGTGGCACAAGGTAGCCAGGAGGGACTGGTGAACAGGGTGCTGGCATATCCATGGGAAGGGAGCCGGAGCTCTCAGGAATCTTGTCTTTATGTTTGCTTCCTCAATTGAGCTGCACAAAGCCTGAATTGCCCATTCAGTGCCGCTGGACAAAAGGTTGGCGTTGCACGGCCCCTTGCATTTGTAATCAAACAGTTAGGGACTTAAATCGAGTCGTCATGATGGAGAAAGAGGTGGACAAAGCCCATAGAATTGCCATCAGCAAACATTTTCCTGTGTCATATTAGCCAGTCTCCATGGCTCCCCCTGGCCCGGGGACAAAGGCACAAGTTTGCACACTTGGCTACTGTCACCGTGCCAACGCCGACGTGGCTGCAAGCAGGACCACTCACTCAGAGCAAGCAAAGGAGCCCAGAGCCAGAACTGGCCCTGCTTGAGGGAAGGTGAGGCCAGAGACAGCAAGGGAGGTGCCTAGGAGATGCTAATGGGTGAGGCCTTGGTGCCAGCCAGTGAGGCAGGCCCTCTCGTGTCCCTAGACTTTCGCCTTGGTACTCCTCCTCGCATCCCTCTTTGCCCTTTCTTCGGCTGCCTTCTCCTGTGCTCCTCAACCGTCAGCCAAGGGGCTGGTATTCTAGTTCCCACCCCTGCCCTTAACACAAGCTCACCAAGGGCTCTTCTGTGAGGTCCCCGCCCCAGACACAGGGCCACTGGCAGAGGATGTCCCCACCCCCATTGGCCATGGCAAAGCTGCTGTGGGATGAGGCACCTGCCCACAGTGGCATGACTCCAAGCCACCTCCTGTCTAGACTGTGGATCCTTCCTTTGGAGCAGTGACGCTCTGCTCCCCACGTTGCCTCTGTGGGGATGGGCACGTACAAGCCAAGCCTTCCATGTGCTGCACCAGAGTGCCCAGGACCCATAGCTGTCACATGCCCTGGACAGTCGCCCTCACCACAGCAGCCTTGGAGAGGGTGAGCTGAGCCCCAGAGACCTGGATGTCATGTGTTTCTGCAGCACAGCTCAGCCCACCTGTCTGGAACAGGCAGACAACATCGTTTCTGCTCCAAGATGCCCAGCACACTCTGCTGGAAAGATCATTGTCCTGATGTCTTCCTCTGGTCACCAGGTTAGCTTCCCCTCACAGCTCCCTGCTGACCGAGGCATGGGACGAGTGTGTGCAGCCTGGGGTTCACACCCCCTGGGACCTAGCACCTGCTTCTCAGCTACCTTTCCATCGAGCTCTGCTGGGAGCTGACTTTACTAGGCTTGGCCTTCTGCACCCTTCTGGGCCACGCAGGGCCCCTCTCTCTGGGGCCTTTCTCCCAAGCACACTGGGACATCTCCAGCTACACTGCCTGTTTCCCGCCAGACTCCATATCTTCAGTCCACCTGGTCCTTCTGGCCTTGCCTTCTTGGGGAACCATCTCCTTGTTTCTCAGTCAGCAACAGTCCTTACCCTGGG
Source organism: Tympanoctomys barrerae (assembly GCA_002564285.1). NCBI lineage: Eukaryota > Metazoa > Chordata > Mammalia > Rodentia > Octodontidae > Tympanoctomys > Tympanoctomys barrerae. The sequence goes on from NDGN011409635.1 coordinate 18,831, forward strand.
TCGGGAAACTCTCGGGAGTCAAGTCTGGCCATAAGAAGTCTTTCCATAGCTCTTAATGTGCGCTGTTCATCCGCCAAACACTTTTTGAGGAAAAAGAAGAAAAGAGGAAAAAAGAGACAAATGGGGCTGCTAAGAACTGGTGGGGACTTACTATGTGCCACAAGCCATATTCAGTGACCTCCTGAAAAAAGGCTCACCAACCTAGGACAGGTGCCTTTGTGGCTATTTACTTTCCCAAGGCTCACAGCTGATGGCTGGCAGAACTTGAACTTGAAGCCAGCTCTGCATGCAAAGTCCACCACATACACAGCTCCCCCAAGGTCCTCCTGCGGACCAGGCACTGCCCAAGCCCATCCATTCTCAAAACTCAAGTCCTGGGTTCAGGTCTCATGTAATGATAGAAGCACATGACCCTGGAGCCTGGGCCTGGGGTCATCAGGAGAGGGGTGGCTGGAGGAACAGTGACCTGAGAACCTGCAGGGGGCTTTCATAGCCCGAGCTCCCCTGGAGTTTCTGACAGGCTGCCCGGACAGGTGGGAAGACAGGTGGGAGAAGCCCTCCATTCTGGATGGTCTTTCTGGCTTGTGGTCCTTCTCTCACTCTGGTCCTGGGTCTGGGCAGAGAGGAAGTCAGTTTCCTTACTTCCAGTTGCTGACATACCCAAAGACAAGCACCAAACACTTGGCTTTTGGGCACAACTCAGCCAACCCTGTGCCTTTGGGCTTTGTCCAGACCCAGCACAGGCATCTCCAGGAAGCTTCCTGCCAACTTCCAGAAATCTAATGACACCCTCGGCCATCCCTGCATCCATAATGTCAAAGATGAAGTCTAATCTCCTTAGCTAAACACAGAGGGACCTTTGTAATCTGGCCCCCTACCAGCACCAGACACAGAGCAACTTCTTAGTAAACGTTCATGCACTAAATACTTTACCCACTCCACTGAATAGCATTGATCCAGTGAACTGAAGGCAGCTGCTCCCTGTATTGTTCTTTCATCGTTTTCCCAGGTCCATGCAGGTGAGCTCCAGGCGAGGGGGGAGACAGGCTGCTGGCTCATCAGTGACTCCAGGGACCTGGATGCCCTAGACACTGAGCAGGTCCAGTGAGGGGCACACGTGGCTGCTGTCATGTGCTCAGTAACAGATTCTCTACACTTCTTAAGGGCTGTGGACCTTTTAAAAACCTAGGAGGGGGTTTTCTGGTAGTGCCACTGCCTTGGCTCTAGAAGGCTCTGCAAAAGCTAGTGAACTGAGCTGGTTCAAGCCAAAGAACTCAAGCAGCTGGAGTGGCAACCTCACCCTGTCTGACCAGGGTCACTGCACAGCGGCTTTCACTTCTACCTCTGTGCTCCTCTGACACCAGACCATGGTAGTGAGAGACTCTGCTTGACCCAAGGGCCAAGGACAGGAGACATAGTAAGTCATTTGCCCTTCCTGGGTGCCACACCCAGGTGCCCTTAGTCAAGGCTTAAGCAGAGGTACAGCCCTGCTAGAAAACTTGCTTGTGACCTCAGATAGGAGGTGGCAGAGATGGGATTGGATAAGATACTGGCAGTGAGGTCTGAGCCCTTGACCGTGACCACTCTGGACTGCTGTCGCTGACAGCTGTCAACCAAAGCCCTGCCTTGCCTCTCTCCTCAGGCTCTGCTAAGCTAGCACCATAGGCACACACGTGTCATTGAAGCCAGCCTGAAATCTGGGAGGGTGTACAGGCTACATGGGGACACAGTGACCAGGCAGTGCCTCTAGGGACGTGGGGCACAGACATGACAACATGACTTATGTAACCCACTTATACAGTGGCAGTCTCAGTCCAAGCCCAGCCTGAAGCATGCTGTCAGCCACAATCAGAGCAGACGCTGGGATGGATGGTGTTGGGGGATGAGAGCCCCGCGGGCCACTGGAACCAAACCTCCCAACTGAGGCTGACCACGATCCCAGCTGTGTGCAGCCACAGACCTCATGAGGCCCTGCACAAGTCCCAGCCAGGTGCAGCCTGCACCTGTGGTTGCAGCCTAACAGAAAGAACAGAAGCAACTGTTTGTGTGAAAGAGATTTCAGCTGTGTCGTTAGAACACTGACCACAACTGGCTTGTTCATGGATACCCCTACCTGGACTGTGTGATCTTGGGCCAGTTGTTCACCCTTTCTGGGCCTCAGTTGCATGCTAGATGTCATTACAGTTGTTAATCTCCTTGTTGCACATATGTAGATTTATGTAGGGAAGTCACAAGTCACTATAATGTATAAACTTGGTCCCAAACTTGGAAATGATTTGTTTTCTCCTAATATAATGGGCAGAGTTAACATCATAAAATCAAGTAACCTTATTTTCAGTCCATGTGTATCTCAAAAGAGGCAGAGCTGACGTGATTGAGGATACCGGCCTCTGGGACAAAGGATAGCTTGACAACCTTCATGCATCCTGTGGGCCTCAGGAGGAGTAGGCTACTGGGATTCTCTTGTGGAGAAAGAGAGCTGACAGCAGAGCTAGTGGTCTTGCTCCCAGTCTTGGGGGAGGCATTGGGCTCCTCACTGGTAAGATTCAAGCTGTGGGTTTTCCACACATTATTGAGGATGCTCCTCCTCTCTGTTCCTAATTTGTCACAAGTTTGACATTGCTGGAGGTTGAATGCTGTCGCATTCTTCTGCACCAATTGATACAATTATGTGGTTTTTCTTGTTTAGTCTTCTTAAATTCTTATGCCCAGATACAGGTGACATCATACAGTTTTGCTGCTTTAACCACAGCAAGTGTGTAGTTAGTTCGGCAGCATCAGGACCATTCATACTGCTGTCATTATCCCTCTCCAAAACTTGTGTGCTATCACATACTGAAACTTTGTCCCAAATAGACATGTCCCCCATGTCCCCTTTCCCATTGGCTCATTTTGATCATCATTGTGCTGTCTACTCCAGGTAGCTCATGGAAGCAGAACACACGATTTTTGGCCTTTTGTGTCTGGCTTCTATCCCTTAGCACCTTTATCTTCACGCTTCCTCCATGCTGTGCATGTGACCAATTCCTGCCTTTGCAAGGCTGAAAAACATTCCCTGGTTTGGGCACATTGCATCCATCCATGTGCTAAGGACCACTGGCACTACTTTCCTTCTGTAACCCTATTGATGTGGCGGGCTCCACTGATGGCTTTTCAAACATTAAACCAACCTTGCATTCCTTTCTGAACCCAAATTGGTGTACAATATGATTGTCATGGATTGCCGGATTCCATTTGCTGCTATTTTGTTGAAAATTCTTACTGTGTTCTCCTATGTTTGTGAGAGGTTCCCCCCTGTGTTTCTTTTTGTGCTGCTCTTGTTTCACTCTGGAATCAGGGTCATACTGGCCTCGTGAGGTGTCTTGGGAAGAGTTCACTTCTCTCGTTCTCTACAGATCCCATGTTTTAAAAATACTGTTCAAGTTGCTTAACTCATTTTACATGGATTTGTAGCCTTCAAGGAACAAATCGATTGCTCTGAACTTGTTGAATTTATATTCGTAGAGTTGTTTCTGGCATTCCCTTGTTTTTCTGATGTCTGCCAGATTGGTAGTGATGTCATAGTTCATCTTTCATCTTTCTTTTTCTTTTTGATGGAACTGGGGATTGAACTCAGGCCCTGT
>NDGN011409660.1:0-13353 GCA_002564285.1 Tympanoctomys barrerae
TGGGTATTCCATTGCCATTTAAATATTGTAGGTGTGTGAATTCAGCAAAATAATCTAATATAGAATACATACTGTTTCTCATGTCATACCAATTACTGCTATACTATCTCTCAAGTAAAGGTTTGTTTAAAAAAAAGAGTAATAAGTGAAAACTAGAGGCAAGAAAAAAATGCCATAGGACTGTCCTGCTACAATGCTGTATATGGTTAGATTTCTAGATTTCTGTGTAAAAACATATAATTGTTTATTCCTACTTTTTAATATTTTTTATTTTTATTTTTTTCTTTACATTCTGTGAATAGCTCTTAAAGTACCTTGTTTTTTTTAAAAAAAGTTGCTTTATAGTCAAGAGGAGTTTAAGGAGATGTGATAATATAATGTGGAATCCTGAGTATTTTGTCTTAAGACAGATTATAATGAACATTAGAGAAAAACTAAAATAATCAAAATCAAGTAAGGATTTCAGTTTACCATAACGCATCCATACTGGTTCATTAAATGTAACAAATGTACCATATTAATATTGAAAGCTATTTATAGGTGAAACTGGGCATTGGGGTATGAATAGTCTAAACTGACATGACGATTTTTCTCAATATAGAGCTAAATTCTGATCTTAATTGTCCATAGGCAGATGCTTTTTTATCATGAATACCTTGGCAATCTGGGCAAGTATAGCTACATATCAAATATTAGATTATAAGGGAAATTAATTGATATTTTATCTTTTTTCTCATTAAAATGAATAAAAAAGATTATAGAGGTAATAGAGCCTATTGAATAAAAATTCATATCACACAGGAAATAACCATATGTCATACACAAAATGTAGCTTCTATGATTTTGAAACATGAATACAAACCTTTTGAAATATGGCATAAAAATATTTTGTTTGTATTAGTGACAGTCACAAATATTGCTAATTTTTCTGTGGTCTGTTGACTACAGTGACATTGTAAGCAAAAATTAAATTTCAATTAGAAGTTGCAAAGAAAAATGTGAGGTTTTTTATTCCAATTCATGGGGAACACCCTCCTCTACATCTTCTGCATTTCACCCACCTCCCAAGGGTCAGGAACCTAGGCTGAAGGAAATACTTGTACTTGCACCTTCTTTAAGGATAATAACTATTGAGGGTCTGTGGCATCAAAGTGCTTTGGTTTGTTCCTATATTGTTATATAAAAGAAATGTGTGAAAGTGCTGTGCTGTATGTAGTACATTGTCCTTACCCCCTTTGCTTGTCATCTCTTCCCTGGTTGTTAGCCTCCTTACTAGTTGTTGCTGAAGCTGACTTTTCATTGCACCTTTTTTGTTATTCACAGCATGAATCTGACTTTTCTCTAGTTTGTTTATATTTGCTTCCTGTTGTAACTCTTCAAGTAACAAGTTCACATGTTTGTGTAAGTGGTGTATATAGCAATACTTTCTCTAACTGGTCCTAATCTCTCCATATATTCTCCATGTGAAATTAAGAAAATCATCTCACATTTAAATCATATTTCTAAATAATTTACTCATATAAGTGCCATTAATCAGCATTGGGTTTAGACCTTATCAGCTGTGGATACTGAAATACATTTTACCACATATTTAAATTTCCACTACACCATCCTTTCACCAAGTTTCTAGAAAAGAGAAAAATACGTAGTATCTAAGCTATACCATCCAAGACAAAAATATGTAGTATCCTGCCCAGAAATGGTTGCTGACTAGTAGCTTGGCAGTGCCAAGCAAAATTTTGTAGGTAAACACTCAGAGGTATTCCCCTAACGGCTTTCCGAGTCTTTACACAAACTTACCTGTTGATGGTCTCTGTCAGTGCCTCCCTCCCAGTAGGGTAGTGTTGGCCCCACAAATCAGAATTTCTATTTACTGAGAACAGAGCTTGGCAATCCTTCAACCGCAAGTAATCTCAAAACATTTACCTGCCTAAACCGATCTTCCTCTGGACACACTAGCTGGGTGTTGCCAAACTTGGAAACATCTCAAACAATGTGTTTTGTTGCTGAAAAACATAATTAATCTACAATGAGTAAAGTTGACAAGATGTCCTCAAGCCATATTTTACCTTATTTTATTATAAGCAGCTTCTTGTGACTGGTTTAATATCATGAAATCTGAAATAGACTAAATGAATTCATGGAAGCTGGTCAACTTGAATCTATTTGATTTTGACCAGATACTTCTTGCTAATTATGAATTCTTAGTAAGGCTGTCATGTTAAAATAAAGATATGTGAATTTAGAAGTGCAGAGGCTTTTGACTTTTTTCTTCTTCAGTAGAATTATGCCTGGGCTTGCTGAGTATCTGTGTACTTAGAAATACTGTTTACCTGCCTTGGTTCTGAAACATGAAAATAATATCCCTGAGTGGATTTTTTTTACCGCCCTGTAATCCAGAGCTAGGGGCTTAATAAAAGAGCATTGCATTAGTAAAATCTAGTTCTCATTAGTTTGTCTTGCTAAGTTTCATGCCAGGGGCAAAAGCTTTCCTCTCTGTCGCCATCTCTCTCATGCCTTCAGTCAACAGCCAGGCATGCAAAGCAAGCCAGAGAAATGAAATGAGTCTGGGTAATTTTAATCCCTCGCCCCCAATGAATCACTTTCAGGAGAAAAGTAATACAAAAGGACTGAACTTGCCAGTTTTCATTAGATTATCATCGTCTGTACTCACTGACTCACCAACTAGAGTCCCAAGGAGTATCTGCAAGGAACAGAGACGCCCTGCAGGAAAGGAGCTGGAGGTCAGAGCAGGAGCCAAGCCCGGGACTTCAGAACCCCTCACCAAAATGAAGCAGCAGTGGATGTAAATGTTCACTACCTATTACTTTCTTCTTCTTTCTATGAAGGAAAAAAATGAATACACTTTTTTCATTTGGACTGTGTTTTATGGTTATGGTTTGTAATTGTTTTCAAGCCACGAGTCCTTGTCTGTCTGACCTAACTAATCAAATTGTGATGAAATCCTCAGAGATGTTACTTTAAAACTTTATTTGGTTACAAATATTGCAAAATTACTATTTTCTAATATTACTTTCATTTTATTAAAAATAAAGGTGCATTTTAATGTCCAAAAGGCAGGAAGGACATAACCAAGGAACAAAGAAAAGTTTAGTTTTCTGACATGTAAATTAAGTGCCTAAGTGCTGAGTTCATGCCTGTTGTCCCCATATAGTCAGCTGTCCATCACTGTGATCAATACCTGACCTAAACAACTAAAAGATATTTACTTTGGCTTACAGTTACAGAGGTCATAGTTCTTGGTCAGGTGTCTTCATTGTTTCTGGGCCTGTGGAAAGACAGGATATCACAGCATGTAGCATATGTTGGAGCAAGACTGTCCACTCATGGCGGACAGAAAGCAGAGAAAGAGAGAGGAAGAGGAAGTTATCCCAGTACATCCTTTATAGGATGCCTCCAATGGCCTTCCCATGGGCCTTACCTCCCACAGGCTGCCAACCAAGCCTTAAACATATGACACTGTGGGAAACACTGCAGGTCCAAACTGTAATGCCCAACTCCTCTTTGCTTCCTCATCTTATTGAAGGAGGTGATTGCACCACCTCTTCAAGTTCTAAATGCTGTATTTCAAGTATCCCCTGTGGAGAACTACCTCTTTCTCATCCTTCACTGATTTGGTCCTGGACTTGACATTATATCTAGCTATATGGGCTCCATATGAATTCAGTCTCTTTGCTTGGAAAGGAAATCTTGCCAAGACTAGGCTGATTGTCCGCGCTAGTTTACCTGATGTAATCTGAGTTTATGACTTATGAGTTGTTGTTGTTGCTTTTCTTTGTTGTTGTTGTTGTTGTTGTTGTTGTTGTTTGTATTTGGTACAGAGTCTCACTACACAACTCAGACTCCCTGGCACTGGGATTACAAGTATGCAACACCACGCCCAGACTTGATTGCTGGCTCAGCGCACCCAAGGGTGGGGCTGGTGCAGCATGTGGTAGGGAGCATTGAACCTTAGTCTCTGTACTTGCCAAAGCAGGCTCTTAGTCTGCTGAGCTAGTTCGCCAATGCTTGTTGTTGCTAATGTTTGAAAAGTCATGTTTATTTATAATTTTTCATATCTATTTCAGTTCTTTTAAATTTCATATCTTCCTCATCAAACCTTGTCATTCTTTTTGTTTTGGTTTGTTTTTTGTTGTATTTTTGTACAACAATATTTTTGTTGTATTGAGATAGGGTCTTGTTATGTTGCCCAGGGCTGGTCCTGAATTCCTGAGCTCACATGATCCTCCTACCTCAGCCTCCTGAGCTGCTGGGACTACAGACATGCCAGAATTATCGACTTGCCTAATTTTCTGATTAGAGCCATAATAGGCAATATGACTGTTATCTCATTATGATTTTGATTTGCATTTCTTGATAATGACATTGGACATCATTTTTTGTGCCTATTGACCATTTGCATATATTTTCTGTAAAAATGTCTATTTAGATCATTTGTCCAGTTGAAAATCAGATTATTTAGTTTACCTCTTTTTTTCTTTGATATGGTGCTGGGGAACAAACTCAGGGTCTTTTGCAAATGAAACAAGCTCTGTGACATTGATCTACACAGTTTGTGGCTTTTAGTCAACTGTATTTAATAGTAGCAACTACTTTCAACTTCTAAAAGTCCAGTTTGGATAATAGATAGTGAGTGCATGACAACCTCACCCAGGAGAGGAACATCTAGCTGGGTAGACAGACTTAGGAACGCATACTAATAGCCATGTTGTTGCCATTTTCACTACTCAGATGCCTTTAGAGTTACTAAATAAGATGGCAAGGGGCCCTTCCCAAAACAGGGCTCTCAGTCCACTTCTATTAAAGTTTGGTTCCTGCTTCTTTATATATAAAATTTCTGATTTAAAATTCAGTTCAAAGCAAACCCAGTGATTACACTGTGATACAAACCTATTCCAAAAAAAAAAAATCTATTCCAATCTGGAGCTCCTTGAAGCTGGACTCTTTCTTCCTGAGTGAAGCACAAACACATTTATCATAGAGCCAATAACCAGTTTTGCCTTGGAGCTCATGATACTTACTATACAACCCAGCAAGCAACAGGTTTTATTCCTGGAAAGAAGAAAAAAAGCTCTCAAAGAAAGTAAAGTGTTTCTTTTGATTTTTTTTCCTAAGTGTGCCAAAATTAAAATGCAAAATTTTCTTTGGAAAGGAGAAGGAAGAAATATCATTTGTTTTCAATGCGAAGACCTTTAAGACCACAAGTAGAGAGGCAAAGATTAAAATAAAACCTGAACACAGTCTTTTATCTGTCTGTGCATTTCCATCTTTAAGAAGCCAGCAAAGTCTGGCTGAGTATTTTGAAAACTTGATTATTATTATACCTTACATGTGGTAGAATCTCTCTATTCACCCAGACACACTAAGCTGTTGCTCACAGTACATTTTTGTTTAATGCAAGTCCAGTCTTATATTTGCAATATTTCCCTACCCTGAGAACTTCTAAACAAGAACCCTGAAGTTGCTATTCTAGTGACTGTCTTACCTTTTTATAAGATTCTACTTTGAGAGTCATTAGCCTTTGACAGACCACTAAGAAAAATAGACACTCTGGGATCTTGCAAACTAGAATTTAATGTCAGTCTGGGAATCAGAGTACCTTGATTCTATCCCAGCGTGCTCATGTCTAACTGGGTAAATTTGGTAACAAAGTGGCAGAATGTACAGAGTTAGCAAGATGTGCTGCATTTTGGTTCTGCTACTTACTACGTTATTTCAGACCTGTTACTTAACCTTTCTGTGCCTCAACTTCCTCATCTCTAAAATGAGTATGATAGTAGTCTCTGTCTCCTAAAGTTGTACGAGACATGGAGTTCTTACATGAATGGCATGTGGAGCAGAGTCTGGAGCAAACAATAAGAACAAATAGCCAGCATCAAATTCCAAGTCCTTCAAGGAATCTTTTCTACATTGGCACTCCGCCTTGTCCCTCAACCTGCCTGGTAGATGTGCATCCTTCTTTTGGGCTTTCCTTATAACAAAAATCATACTATTTAGCACTTACATGATGCTTTTTCCTGTTTGCAACAAAATGTGACTCATGTTGAAAACAACATGTGTTTTCGGAGCCAGGGACAGAATGTTACACTCTGGACTTGGAGTGTTTGCCTTTAAGCACAGATGGTGAGGCTTGGCCTCCAGAGTATCAATGTTGAGAGGCAGAGTTTTTGAGAAATGATTGGCTTATGAGAGCTTCCAATTAACAGGCTGATGACAATTTGATGGTTTTGCAGCTTCCCAAGACTGGAAGGCGGTAGAAAATGCTTTGCTCTGCCATTCCCTCTGCCTCGATGCGCTGCCTCACTCCAGGTCCAGAAACAGAGGAGCCAAGTGAAATGGACTGAAAGCCCTGACCCAGGAGCCAAAACAAGTCTTTCTTCCATTAAGTTGAATTTCTCAGGTATTTTGTCATAGTAATGGAAAGCTGACCAACAGGCTGATGTTCATTGTAATGCTTAGCCCATGATAGAAGCTGAGCTGAAATGTTGGAATACATGAATGAATGTGTGACAGAAAGTATTGGGCTGGGCAATTCACTGTGGTCAGAGTGACCATGATAAGCTAAATCAAAAGGCTTGGATTGTGCCCCATTGCATACATTCCAGATACCAACAGTTATGGCCACAAGGTAAAGAACAGCTATATTCCCTATGAGGTTCTTTCTATAACAGTGACCCAGAGCAGGGGCTTGTCCAACAAAATAAAATCTATGAATACTTTCTTAAAAACAACAACAATAACAAAAAAACTGTTGGGGATTCAAACTCACACACTAACAGATACAAGCAAACTAGCTCCCCCTGAGGTATAAATCAGAACTTTCTTTCTCCTCATGAGATTTCACAAAGCCTATCTGTGAAATACTAGGTAATTATCTGAGTAGGGACTTGGTTATCACACTTAGCCAAAGAGTTCTTGAAAATGACATCTCAGCCACAGTGAGCAAGGTGAAGAGGCCCAAGAATTGTCATCAGATCTCCATGACCACTTTATCTGCCATCCCACTGCCATTGTGTCCTGTCCCTATGCTGCCTGCTCGCCCTCAATCAGGATTTATCTTGAAAAATGGAGTCAATGTCTTTCAAAACTTTTGAAACCACTAACCTAAAGAGATGGCATACTTAGATATTGTCACTGGAAAACTCACACAAATACCTGTGACCTAGATATTTCTTCACACAGGATAGTGTGCATCAACTGCAGAAATCATGTGCTATAGTCTAGAAATCAGAATAGTCTCAAAGTACGGTTCCATTCCAAAAGTTTTAGCCAGCTGCAGGGAGTCCTTGAGTCAAGTCTCTTACCCCAGGAATCCTATATCTTGCTAAAATAGAATTCTTATCATTCTCGATGTATAAATCATGGTCTGGATACAACCAGTGAAAAAGTGCGCCCCTGAGGTACATCCAACAGGGCACGCCTGGTCTTCTGTCAATCACACTATTGCTGGAGGAGTGAGAGGGCATACTTACAGGAGAACTTGAACCATTTCCTGATTGTTTGTCCTTGACACCATATACTTTCAAGTGAGAATTCCTGGAAGTTTTAATGTAAAGTGATAATTTGAAAACTAAAGATCAAAACCCCATAAAAATTATAATTTTTTTTATAAATTGCTCTGACTTGGACCCCAAAGGCCATATGTTATGGTTTGGCTCTCAGATGATAGCACTACTAGGAACTGATGAAACCTTTCATGAGGTGTAGCACACTGGAGGTTAGGTCATGGGGGGCAAGCCTATGAGAGAGACCTTGGATTCTTCCTATCTCTTTCTTTGCTTCCTGGTTGCCATAAGGTGAGCAGATTTATTCTACCAAGTGCTCCACACCATAGTGTTCTGTCTCACCACAACACCAAAAGCAACTAAGTCAACATAACCATGGACTAAAACATCTGAAATCAAAATAAGCCTTTCCTCCTCTAAGTTGATTATCTCAAGTCTTTCATCACAATGACAGAAAACTAGCATGTGGGGAGTCATCACTTCTATACAAAATGGGCAATGGGCTGTGTGCCTCTTAACTCAACTACATCAAGTGATCTCTTGGATAGTTTCTAAGGTTTGCCTATCAGCTTAAATCAGTAAGATTCCTAAAGAAAGACTACCAGGGAACAGTCATTTTCCCTTCTACCATCAATGTTTCCCCTACTCCTCCATGAAATGCTCACTTTATTCCCTCCCCCAGTTAAGATGATAGGAACATTTTTAGCTCACCGTTTTGAAGAGCTAGTGAATAATAACATTACCAGGGGGAAAAAAACAATAATTTGAGTAATGCAACTGGAAAGATAAAGCCCATTATTATTTAACACACTCACAAAAGCTTCTTTATGCAGAAAATCTATCACTACTTATCACCTAGGAGAAAACTGATTTCTAAAGATATTGACACATTAAATCAGTTTTCATAGAAGAAAAAGGTCTCTAAGTAGTCTGATATTGCACAGAGGAGCAGACTGGAGAAATTTCAACAGAGTTTCTGCAGGAATCAGGTGGGCCAATGAAGGTATTGAATTCCAGAGGTGGGGTGGTTACTGTGACTAAGAAGAACATGACAAAGGAAAAGAAAGGTTCAGAAGACACATTTTACACAGTGTGTAATCTTACAAAGGGATCTCTTAATGTTTTTTGAAAGTTAATTAGAAGCATGAGCTCATGCATGGAATAAGCTTTGAGTGCCCAGAGCACCCAGAAGTGTTTTCTCTGCCTTTGATTATGTGCAGGAACTTGAGAATCAAAGACCACAAATTAATTATCCCCTTGAAGGCAGCTTCCTGGGTCTCTCTCCAACTCTTTAGTATTTTCCCGCAAGTCAAGATGAGTTGGCAGGAAGAGGGAGAAAAATTAATTCCAAATATAGGATTATTTTTTTCCTATACTCAAACATAGCACATTCTGTTTTACACATGAGTCCAAGAAACTTGGAATGGATGTCTCTTGTACAAATATAAGAGAAAAAATAATGAAGCTCAAGTATTGTTTAGAATGAAAAAGCAATTTTTATGGAATGTTGGGTTGTGTGTGGCAATAGCTTTGTTGCATGAAACAAATGGTCAGATGAAGATAGACAAATCAGTTATTCATAATTTTACCAGGTACATATTGCTTGAATTGCCTATTGCTTCTTTGGGGATTTTTGTTCATCAAGATGTTGAACGCCACAGTAGACTGATAGCTCTGCAGTGAGATTATATCTCTCAAGGTTTTTTTGCATTAGCCTTTCTAGAGTACCCACTTAAGACACTGCCATTGAGCAATATTCAGTAGTTATGCACTAAAGAATATTAGCTTATTGCCTTTGGTCTGAACTAAAATATATATGTGTCCTATATATACTTTTTAAAGAAGAGCCACTAGTATAAAGCTGTTGGTCTTTTTAAACTGAAGCCTACATAACAGAAGACAAACACACACACCCTCCATCAGACACCTCACAGCACCTTTACTACATATCCCACACTCTAATCTTTTCTACTTTTTTAGTGCTGGTCTTGGCTGAAAAATTTGATTTCTTGATCCAGTGTGTTGTGACCTACCATTTGAAGCACAATGTTCTAAGAGGCTGTAAACCAAATATTGGGGTTAGAGTTTGTGCTTTAATGTTGACTATTTTTTCTCTGAGGCACCACTCTTTATTTAAGCACTTTTGAACATATAATAGTCATATCTACTGCAGAATTGGAAAAACCAAGGCAGTACATAAACAATACCAGAACTAAGCTCTATTCAGCTAAAGAAGCCAACGCAATTTTAAAAGTAGATAAGTGGTTCCTGCTTGACTGTACTATTCAAGTCTCTCAAAATAGTGAATGTTAGAAACAGGTGTTCTATGTGCTCAGGAATTAATACAACAATCAGGAAGCACTTTAATAGAATAATCATTTTTAAAAGAATATAAGGAGGCTGGGGAGATAGCTCAGTAGAATAAGAACTTGCCTCGCAAGCATAAGGGACTGAGTTCAATCCCCAATTCTACAAAAAAAAAAAAAAAAGAATATAAGAATGGCAAAGACAACAATATGCAATGTATTAACCATTGTAACTGTCCTGCTAACTTGTTTTGAAACTGTCTCATTGCTACTTCTTTTGCAATAAAATTAATATTAAAAATAAAAATATACAAGCCACAAAAAAAGAATAAAAGAATGGAATCAATCAGTTTTTTAAATTATTATTGCTAAGATTTTTAAAATAAAACTCTCAATCACTGGAAAACAATTTATTTAATGTTTTTTCGAAAATAATTTACATTTTTTGAAAGCAAATGGTAATATTCAATTATGTGTACAATCTTGCATAACTACATCTGTTAATCTGAGCAACAGACAAGACAATAAAAATAGATAATAGAACAACTGTTGATAGTTATTCTTGTTTTGAAAATCTGTAATATATATATTGCTATATGTTACCCTGTTTCTATCTTTGGTTCTGCTATTTGTTTTTGCTTTTGTTTTTACACTTAAAAAATAAAATTTTTGAAAAGCAATTTACAGTAAGTAATTTATACTCAATGACATTATTTTATACTTGGAGTTTGGCTTATCTGTAGTATAAACTTAATAAAGTTATAATAGATTTGGTGATATGTGTTTAGATTTTGTTACATTTCTAAGAAATTGTATCAAATTAAAATCCATGACTGAATTTTCAGCCTAAAGCAGATACATTTAATAATAGCTCAGCTAGCAAAAAATATTTGTTGAAGCCACTGATCATGATAAAACTGATCTTACAGACACATTTAAACACATTTTTTTTGGCATTAATGGGGATTGAACTCAGAACCCTAGACACATTTATTTACTCTGGTTTTCACAAATATTTACTATTTGATGTGCAGTAGGATATCCATTATTGAATTCAAAATAGGGCTTATGTAGACTGTAGGGACTGAACAGAATATTTTGTGTCCTCCCTCCTGCATTAGGGGCTCTCCACAGATAACAAAATATGTAAGGAAATTATTAGAGCTCTTTTCTATATGTTTCCCAAAAGTAGTATACTTTTACAATTTTTTGAAATAATAAACATTTTTTAAATATTTGAGTATTTTATATTTCATTTTTGAATGTTCATGTTTTTTGTATTTTGTCATAGTAAAGATGATATTTTTAAATTTTTGATTTTTTTTCAGAACTGGGGGTTGAACTCAGGTCCTTGCACTTGCAAGGGAAGCACTTATTCCACTGAGCCATCTCCCCAAAATTTTTGACTATTTTTTACTATACTATAGCTAAAATTGACTTGGAAGAATTGTATTCATATCTTGCAAACTTACTAAGCTTAAAGTCTCAAAAGTTTCTTTAGATTCCATGGTATTTTCTACTTAATTTTATAATCTACAAATTCTTAGTAATACTTCCTCTTTCTTTTAATATCTTTTATTTCTTCCTCTTGATTTATTGAATGAAGAACCCCTCAAGTCAATTTTGAATAGAAAAGGCAGAACAGAAATCTACCCTTTCACTATTAAAGATTATATTAGCTGTAGAATGCTTATAAATATACTTCATTATATGCAGGATTGATTTTATTCCAAGAAAAACACTGAAAAATCTGTTCACTTATCAAGACTGATTTTTGATAAGGTTAGGGTTAGAGTTAGGGTTAGGATTAGGGGTAGGGGTAGGGATAGGGGTAGAGGTAAGGGTAAGGGTAGGGGTAGGGTAAGGGTTAGGGTTAGGGTTAGGGTTAGGGAAAAAAAGACTGATTTTTGAATTATTTTTAATTTTTTATTTTTAAAGAGTACAAATTAGAATTAAAACAAAAAATTACAAGTGATTCAGAATTTCACTTAAAGTAATGTGAATTTCACAGGATTTGTTGTAACACATAGTGTTATAATATGAATAACTAGTCCAATCAATTATTCATATTTCCAGATATATGTATGTAAAATTGGAAGAATAAAGAAATGTATAAGAAATTAAGAAAAGTGCAAATAATTGAAAAAAGAGATGAAGCAAATTAAGTATTAATTGCTCCTTCCCACAGACCAGCAGAAAAGCACGATACAATTGGATAACTATACTGATTTTTTAATATTGACACCTGTATTCCAGGCATAAACCTTACTTGATTCTGAGGTATTGCCTCTTTAATATATCATTGTATTTGATTTACTAAATTTTTAAAGGATTTTTTATTTTCAAAAGAAATATTGGCCCGCCAGTTTTCTTGTGAGGGTTTAATTTGCATAAAAATAATGATGAATTCATAGAGTGACTTGTAAAACATTTCCACTTATTCAATTTTTGGATAAGGATTTAATATCAAGAGAAAGAAATAAAAAACTTTAAATATTTGGTAGACTTTTCAGTAAAACTTCTGGACCTGGAGTTTTCTTTGCAGGAAGGTTTTAATTATAATTCAATTTATCAGTAGTCAAGTCTAGTAAGGTTATCTCTTTATTGATTTAACCTCAATAGATGGTGGTGTTTTTAACTTATCTATATTGTTACAGTATTAGGATAGCATCATTCACAATATCCCTAAAATCTGCAGGACCTAAAGTGGAATCATCTCTTTCATCATTAATGTTGGGAACTTGTGCCTTCTCTCTTTTTTCATTCTGGTCAATAATAACAGTTTTTAATCATTTTTATCAATCTTCACACATTAGAAAAAACAGCTGTGGGATTCATTTACTTTTTTCAACTTATGTTGAATTTTCTACTTAGATGTATTAATTCCTTTTCTTCTGATTACTTTCAATTCAATATACTTTTTCTGATTTTTTAGATAAAAGTAGATTGAGATATTTCTTCTTTTGAGATATTTCTTCTATTTTATTTTTCTGGATTCAATCACCTCTATTAACCTATCAATGTTACATTTTTATATATAGTATCTAGTCATCTTCTCAAAGGGTTATACTTTAGTGCATCATGTTAACAGTAAAAAGCCAAGTAATATGGCTAAACCTCAACCTAGCATTTTAATATCCTCTGGACAAGAGAAGCTAGAAAGCCAATCACTCTTTACACACATGTAAGAGTAGTGTTCCAAAACAGCTAGAAAGCTGCTACATTTTAAGCAGGAGAGGAAAAAGATTTTCATTTTGTTCTTTTTTGTGTTCCAGCAAATTATATTTTCCATTAACAGCAACAATGGTACCATAAAAAATGCTCCGCTGTTTAAATTTCTGAACTTCAATACAAGTTAAAATAAAATAGTCTTGGAGTCTTGGGAGGCAAACAGCTATAGTCATCAGGACAGCTGAACCTCCTTATGGATAACCCGGTCCAGGCTGCGGATAGCCCTGACTAAAGGCAGGACGATTGCGTGCATAAGGGTTAGGCCCACTTGGAGGAGGGGCCATGGTACT
>NDGN011409666.1:0-21338 GCA_002564285.1 Tympanoctomys barrerae
ACTGCTATTGACTACTTTTGGAAGCAGCATGCCTGTATTTTTGAGCTGCCTTCTGGATTGTTCTGTACAGTCATATCATGCAGGCCCCTAAATTGCACATATAAAATTTGTTTTTTTCTTCTGGTTATTATTATGGATCTCAGCATTATCATATTTAGTCAGAAGTCAGAGTGAGAGACTTTAACCTTTTGGATTTTCTTGCCATCTGTATCTAAGTAGATGATCTTTCTCATTCTGCCTACAAAGTCTCTATTGAATATTTTTCTACATTTGCAGTGCTGTAGCTCACATACCACACTGACTTATCTTTTATTGTTTTCTCTAATACATGTTCCCAAATTACTCTCAGCATTATATCCAGAGTAATTTGTTTTTTAAATTTAAAAAAAAATTTTAATTTAAATTTGATCATCAGAAAGAATCAGACAGGAGCAATCAGGGTGTTGCAAGTCCTGACTATACAGCTCATTAATCACGTGTCATGCGATGCTCCAATCATCATTTTCTACCTGCCCTCCAAAAGGAGGCACAGGTAAAGATTATCCCACCTGATGATTCCAGCGTTATTTGGATAGTCATTTTCTTGCTTAAACTTCTGTGGTTTTCTTTTCTCCTTATATTGCATAGTAAGTCCTAGACCACTGTTTTAATTCCAGTTATCCTCTTTTCTATATCTCTCTCCTCTTTAAACCTAAAGACAGAAAAACAAATTTCAGACAATGAAGTGTTAGGCTTCATGATGGCTGCTAGAAGAAATGGCCATCCATGAGTAATACAGTCTGTGGAGAACTCCGTGTCAGTACTAAATGGTATGCTTATCAGTGACCCATAATGAGGCTAGCAAGCAAAGTTCTTTTGTGTGTCTATAAATGAATCCCTATATAGGTGTTTCAGTATTTGGGAGGCAAAAGTTAATAACATCCTAGGCACAACAAATGATGTATGCTTTATTTACAGCTGTACTTCCTGTACTTGGAATCTAATGTGGAGAACTCGCCTAGTTACACTCTGCAGCTCAGCCCACTTCTATAGGGAAACAGTAGACTCTCTCAAGCAACATGAATGCGTGTAGAAAGTAATGATGGCAGTTAGATCTAGTTGGGGTAAGAAATAATGACTTTGCACCTGTGTGTTAATATCTTTACATTTGGTTGCCTCCTGCTCTTTTTATTCTAGCATATTTCAGCTGAATGAGAAGTCAGAACTTTATAATGTTATGTGCTTTTTCTTCCATCCAAATCCTGTTGTTAACCTCATATGCCTTAGCTGGCAGCGGGCTTCCCTTAGGCTGCATAGTCATCAACGCTATATGGAAGAGGATAAATATTAATTGGAGTGTGTTACTTCTTAGAGACCTTTAAGAAGTACTAAATATGCCGAGGAAATGATTTTTGCTTCTATTTCCTGAGTGTTTGTTTAATATATAATTGCTTAATTTGAAAGCAAATTAAAAGTCATAAAAAGCAATGAATAAATTGTCAACAGAAATATTTTTTGCATATCGTAAGGGTATTTTGCCCTTTTATTGAAAAGAAAAAAGGTAATAGCTGATCATCATATTTAAAATGATAATTAACCTTACCTATTTCTGTAATTCCAAGGAAGTCTAGATATGAACTCAGGACCTGGCACATTATTTTCAATGTAAACACCAGCCATCTTTGAATATTTATTATGTAAATTAATTTGTACTGTGTTTAAGTATGAGTGGTGTGACTCATTAGAGAAAAAGTCAAAACTGCAACTGCAGGGAAATATTCCTTTTACAATGAATACTATCTTGTAAAGAACTATATTGTTTTTCTTGACTGTGTATATGCAACTGGAAATTTTAAAGTGGACAGTTTTTTTTTTTTTAAAGTAGAGAGTTTTTGATGGCTTCCTATGTGTCAGAAATTGTTCCAAACATTTCACGAATGTTACTCTGTTTAAGCATCCTACTGACCTTTGGAGATAAGAACTCTTGCTTACTGATGAGACTGAAATACCTCAGTATTGGTGTAACTTGTTGAAGATCAACTCCTAATGGCCACTGTGAGCATTCAGAGCAGGACAGCCTCACCCCTGGGCCACTGGACCTCTTGGTCCTTTTCATCAATTACTTGGTCTGCCCAACAATGATTTTATCCTAATGAATCCTAGAAGTTTCTCCTATTAACTCTTAGCTACTAACTAGTTTCTTTTCTAAATTAAATTTCTTGTGAGCTCATATATTTTTGATGTATCAATAAATATGAGCTCATATTAGCACATAGATATAGTAGATATAATTGTATAACTAAAACATTTTATATCCTAACAATAACCACTTCTTGCTTAATATAGTTATTGTTGTAACTGAGCCATATTTCTGCTGAGTCAAGCAAAAGATATTTTTAGAACAGTTTTTTGTTTAATTTTTAATTCAAAAAGAAGGCTTATATTTTGCAGAGATCAGTGAGCATTTTCTTTCTGATTATTTTCTCTTCACCCCTTTTTAAAAGGAGTTGTTTTCTTTTCTGGTGGGTTTTAATGGCCTTCTGAATCATGGTTGAACTCCCAAACCATCTTTTTCCTCCTGGCATTTATAATTTTATTTTGAAGAGTAAAAGCAGAAGAAAAAACAAATAGAAAAAAAAGACAGAAACAGGGTAATATACAACAATGCATATGTTACAGATTTTCAAATCAGAAATAACTAATTAATGGTTGCTATATTACCTATTTTTATTGTCAAATCTGTTGCTCAGATTAACAGATATAGTTATGCAAGATTGGGGAAATAATTGAATATTGGCACTTGCTTTCAAGAAATCTTAATTTTTTTCTTTTCTTGTTTTAATTTATGTTAAAGAGAGTATAATTGATAAGACATTAGAAATGGTACACATTTGGAAGACCAAGATGAGAGGCATTCCACCATGAGTTTTGTACTACATACTGCTGTCCTCCGTGTAGTCGTTCAGATCACAGATATCATCATACAGAGTTAGTCAAGTTGAAAATTCTAAACATTAACTGCTATTAAAAAAAAAACCTGATTGAAATTATGAGTACTATCATCTTAGTTGTCCTGTATATATACTTGCATGTTTTCACCTCCTTCCTTCTTATCTTTCCTCCTCCTGACATTTTGATGAAACTAAGTACACACATTTGGGGAAGAATCACTAGTGAAAGGCTATTTCTTTGGCTGAGGGAGTGGTTTAGAACTACAAAAAGCAAGAGGAGACCCTGGAGTGTGGTAGGGAGTGCATTGCCTCACTTACAGCCAAGAGCATCTCAAGTTAGGGGATTGGTGAATATCAGAATCTTTTCTGACAGAAAAGCCATCCAAAAAATGGGTTGTAAGCAAATAGAATTCCTGAGAATTTAAAATGTCCTTCCACTTGGGGGTCAGAGAGTCAGGGATAGCGGGAGTGATAGAGCTTCCTGATCCTTTGACCCATTCATGCTTTGGTAACTAATAGTTAAAGAGTTGGCTGTGTTCATATGCATTCCTGGAACACATGTGACTGGCCAGGTGGAGTTCACATAGCGTGACTGAGAATAGATTGATCTAAAACAGGAAAGGGGAAAAGGTCAGAGGAAAAATTAATCACAGCAAACATTTATGAAATACTTACTGTAAGCCAATTATTAGAAGCACTTCAATATGTAATAGCTGATTTAATTATTGTAAATTAGTATAATTTGACCTATACATCATATAGCAATCCTATGACTTACTTTTTTTTTACTTATTTACTCTTATTTTCATGCCTATTTTATTGCTATAAAGAGAGCAACATTCTCAGTTTGTACAGTCTAGTCAGTGGTGGAGATGGGATGTAAATGGGATGTTTTGCCTCCAAATCCAGGAGCCTGCTTCTACTCTATTAGGAAACATGTACATGATAAAGATGCACTTCTGATGTCTTTACTCCCAGTGATGTTAACTCTCAGTTTGAAGCAGCTGTGCCTAAGACTAAGCTTCTTCGTCTTCTTCTTCTTCTTTTTTTTTTTTTTTCCTTTTTTGTTAAAATTAGTATTTGTGATACATATAGCCACATTCCTCTTGGGGATTGGTACATATACATAATTCATTTTGATCATTTCTAACCCCTTCACTAGAGCTAAACTTCTGCTTACAGTTTAGAAAAATCACTTACATTATCTGACATAGTCGCTCAAATAATAATGGGTTGTGTTTTGATATTTACTTTGATATTTGAAAAATTATACATTAAGAATAATTATTTAAAAAATAAATGGCCGGGCATTGTTGTGCATACCTGTAGTCCCAGCACTTGTTAGTCTGATGTGGAGGATTGCCTTGAGTTTGAGGCCAGCCTGGGCTACAAGATAAATTCTAGGCCAACCTGAATTGCGTAGTAATATTCTGTCTCAAAAAAAGGCATATATATGTATATATATACTTATAAAATCAATTTTTATGTATATATAAGTATATATAAATATATCAATAAGTATATATAAATAAGTGTATATGTAAATATAAATATACTTATATAAATAAGTATATATAAATCAGTATAAAGATACTTTATAAAATCCCTTTTTATGAGTTCCTTTAACAGAGATGATCTATTGTTTAAATGAATTCATGTTAGTTTCATATTAGTGTTGTATTTCTGTTTTTACCATAAAATGACCTTTAAGAAGAAAAAAAAATCTTTTATTATTAACATGCCTGAAAAGATACATCGCCAGGCCTGATCTAATGTGATGTAGATGCACATATGCACATGTGTATGTATGCCTGTGTTTTTGAGAGAGCAAAAGCGAGAGACTGATTTACTTGGGTCACAGTATTGAATTTTTTCATCTGCTATTCCATACAGTCCACATTTTTTATATTGACCATTAATTAGTTTTGTGGTGAGAAAAACAAAATAAACTTGAGTTGTAAAGAAATATAGGATATAATAATTGTCATGCCACCTTACTACTATTTGTAATACTTTTTGTGGCCATTAATTATAAGGGCAAATAATATCAAAAAAGATTTAGGAGGATTTTTCTTATTATGAATTTGCAATTAACTCTACTCTTTTCTCTTAGTTAATTTTTTTATAATTAGTAATGTTTATTGGTGCATTTGGGGTATTTATAATGATTACATTCATCATAGGGAATTTGAACCTGTACAGGACACAACTTGATTCTTTTCCTCCCCATTCCCCTACACTTCCTTCAAACCCCTCTTCTCCTCCTTATTTACAAAAGCTTTATTTTCTCATCATTTTTTCTTTTCCCTTCCTTCCTTTTTCCCTCTTGCTCCCTAGGTTCCCCTTCCCATTTGACCATTTCCTTCCTATTTCACAGTAGCTATTATCCATTTTGGTCCTTATTACGCTTTTGGCCTGATAAACTATGTGGCATTACACACCCTTTTTTAGGGATCATTTCTATAGTTGGCTAACACTTCAAAAATCTCCTACTGGGCCAACAGGTAGCTCAGCAGACTAAGTGCCTGCTTAGGCAAGTGCAGGAATCAGGGTTTGATTCCCAGAACCGCATGCCATGCCGACTCTGCCCCTGGGTGTGCTGAGCTGGCCATGGAAACTGGCATGGTGGCGCACACCTATAATCGCAGTGCTGGGGAGGCTGAAAACAGGAGGATCACTGTGAGTCTGAGCTGCATGGTGAGACCCTGTACCAAACACATTAGAAAAAAATCTTCTGCAAACTTTATGAAATACAAATATAATAATAACAATAATAATAACTGTAAGAATATACTGGCCCTTTAAAAAATTGTTTCTTGGTAGCGTTAAGCTTGTTCATTTTTAATGTGTCTTTCTCTTTTTTTTAATCTTGAAATTTACACTAAAACTCTTAAATATGTGTATGTCTATCTATATTTGGAGAAGAAAGTTTCCTTTTCTGATAGAATTTAAGCTATAGTTAAATTGAAACTCAATTATTATATCCATGTCTTTCTATGTTTATTATGTTTGGCTTATTTATTAAATTTCAAATATGTTGAAATTTATTTGAGTTATAATTTCTTTTTTTAGTATTTATTTTAAAAAGTTTTATTAGTACATGTTTGCAGTACATAATGATTATATTCATAGTAGAGGATTGGTACATGTCCATAACATAGTTCAATTATTTTTTCCTCTTCCCTCCTACCTTCTATTTTATCTTGCCAGCATCAGATTCATTTATTTATAAGTCCTTATAAAGTTAATTATCATATATACAAAGTAACAACCAGCATAATAGGCCAAAATAGATAAAACACATAAAATAATTAAACTAAATAAGGGCACAAATTTAGATACATTTTTCACGCTACATTATAATAACCTCTGTCTGTCTGCCTGTCCACCTGTCCGTCCATCCGTCCATCTGTCTGTGTCTGTATGTCTGTCTCTCTGTCTCTGTCTCTGTCTCTGTCTCTCATCTGTCTTTACTTTGATTATATGTTGAGTCTTTCATAAAAAGCATGCTATGTGTCTGGTTTATTTCACTTAACATAGTTTTTGGTTCTGGGCACCTTCTCTCCTTGTAAACCCCATTGCAAGGGTGATATTTCAACAGCACTGCTTAGTTTCAAAACAAAGCATGTAACTTGGTTTCTAATTGTCCTTTGGGGCCCTTCAGGTTGCTAAAAAACAGTCTTAGAACTGTCACATGAAGCATTTATTTTTACTGAAGTCTAAGAAGTCTTTATTAGAATTCTCTGAGTTAAATGATTGTCTGATTTTCAAGGTTATCTTCACCAAGGATACTTTGTAAACTTTTATTTCTCTGTATTCTTTCTTAGAAATTATGCTATGTACTTGTAACTCTCCTACCAAAAGACCCCTCTACATTGCATTCTTAGTAAGGGAGATCCATGTCATTTTCTACAGTTAAAAAGTATATTTTGAGGGAAAAGCTCCATTTTACATAATATATAAAAATACATATAAAATTTATATATATATATATTTTTTTTTGTTTGTTTGTTTTGTTTTTTGAGACAGGTTCTTTCCATATAACTCAGGGTGGTCTTGAACTCACCATGTATCGCAGGCTGGCTTCAAACTTACAGAGATCCTCCTGCTTCAGCATCTCAAGTGCTGATAACAGGTGTGTACCACCATGCCTGGCTACCAGAAGATATTAATGACAGTAATAGCAATACCTTTGCCTGTAGCATTGGCTTAGCCTTGTGACTACCAACCATGAAGTCAAGAAACCTTTGCCTTTTAGGTTTGTTGTTGTGAGCAGAATAGAAAGATACTATAAAAGATTCTTAAAACTTTGCCTAATCGCTTAGGTTTATATTTCATTGGTGAGAGAGTGACGCAGGACTCTTAAAGATGCAGAGGGAAGCATCACATGAAGAAAGGATTGTTTCATAGGTCTGGTTGGTTGAGTGAGGCATCTATTTATGTATTTATTATGTATTTAGTACAGAGTGCAGAGGATACACAGGGTCTCACTACATAGATCAGACTCATAGTTATTCTGCTATTATCAGCCTCTCAAGCACTGGGATTACCGATGTGCACCACCACTCCCAGTGTCAGTCGCTGTCACAGCCCGCCTGGGTGTGTGCGTGGGGGCAGTGTAGCATGGCATGCCTGGGATTGAATCCTGGCCACTGTGCTCTGCCTAAGCAGGTGCTTTAGTCTGCTGAGCTATCTGGTTGGTCCTTGAGTCATCTATTTATACAACTAAAATTTATTTAGTGCTTATTGGTTACTTTTACTGTGTTATCAGTGCCCACAATAGGCACAGCACAGACAAGACTCCAGTGGTCAGCACTAGTTTAGTAATTGCCTTGTGAGTACTAACCACGAAGTTCAGCAGTGCTCATGCCTTCTGTCCACTGATCCCACTTGTGCACTACTGCACCAAGGTTGTGATTGAATGTGAAAAGAATTATGTATAATGAGAAAGATTGCAGTTGCCTTTTTAATTTAATTTAATTTTATTTTAGTACAGGATCTATAGGGTCTCACTATGTAGATCAGACTCATAGTGATCCGTCTGTGTTCAGCCTCCCAAAAGCTGGGATTACAGACATGTGCCATCATGCCCAGTCTTGCAGTTGCCTTTGTAATCTTGAGAAATGAATAGCCAGTAGAGAAAAAGTGAACTGAATTTACTCGGAGACTGTTATAGCTCATCAGTTTATAGGAAAAACAGCTACCACAATTTTTGATGGTATTTTTTAGTAATGTTTTAGCATCTTGTAGTAACATATGTAGTTTATTTTAGGTCTAGGACCTGGGAAGATGGTGAAATTTTTAGATTGATAGGCTTATGTAGAGGAATTAGATGTCCTGGAATATAAATGGATATATAGGGAAATTAGGAGTAATTAGAAAAAGTGGAAGATTTAAATTCTGAAGGACTGTTGAATCATTCAAGTGTTCAGTTGGAGCCCAATGAATCACAAAGAAGGACAAGTGGTGTGGACAATCAAAGTGGAGGTGGTGGGTGGGGGAGAGGGACTTCAAAGATCTTGGAGAAAGTGATGTTAATGTCAGAGGAGTAGGAGACTCAAGGATAGGAGACTCAGGAGAATCTTTGTTTGGAGAAATTGTAGAAGATTTTTAAGCAAAATAGATCAGACAGGTTAAAACAAAAGAGATTAGAGAACTAATTTTGCTTGCCATTTGAAATAGTTTTCCTGATAAGTTAGGGAACTTCAGTGTTGAGTTGCTTATTTGGTAAAATGGAAAGTGTATTATGGATATTATTGGTGGAATAGTAGCACTAAAAAATTTGTCAAAGTTTTTGACCATCTGAAACCACTTCTAGTTAGAGGCTCAGTTGATCAAATGGAATTAATTGACATATTTAATAGAAATTGACTCACACAAAGAAAATGTGCTCATATAAAGTAAGATTGCACATAAACAAAAGATTATACTAACAAAGTAGTCAAAAATCAATTTTATTTAGTCACTTACTGAAAAATAATTTTTGTCTCAGATATTGAAGCAAGTTAAATGACCTAAAAGCTGCAAAGCAGAATAAAAAAGAAGCAATTTTAAGTTTTAGATCTTTTAGACAAAAAGAGGTTGTGTGCTTCAGTTTAGAATCTCTATGATTTATATGCTATATCTTGAAGCAACTAAAGAACCTAGTGAACATTTCTCATATGTCACAGAGTATTTTATGTTTGCTTTAAGGGACAAATTAGTGATGTTTGGAGACTTTACAATAACTTCCTGGGAAGAGCTAGGGTATTTATAATGAAAAAAGTATAGTTCTGCCAGGTATAAAAGAAGTATGTTACAGGTCAGTAAAATGTAAGTGTCTTGTATACCTGAAGGGCTTCCATGGCATTGTGTCTGTGTAGATGTCCTCTATTCTCAGAACCTTCTATTCTAAATTGGTAGAGATAGGGTCCTTGTCAGGCTGAGTGGTTACATTTCTGTTTATGTACTCTTGTGCTCCTGGGCCATTAGAACATAAGGTTTAAGATTAGGTAAAGATGGGAAAGATCATCTACATTTCAGCTTACTTTTGCAAATGAAGAATTTGAGGCACAGGAAGATTAAATGTTCTGATCCTACTAAAACCTGACTATTAATATTGTGTATTTTTAGTAATCTCCACTGTACATACACAACTTTTCCTACCCACCATATTGGTGCTGAAATCTAAATGTAACCTTGCAGAGAATTAATTGCCTTATGAATAGTGATTAACTTACTGTTAAAGTGGTTTTGGAACTCAGCAAGGCAGATCCCTGGGACAAGTACTGTTTGGTAGGTGAGGAAAGCAAGCAGAGATGAAAGTTAATCATTTGATGTCATTTTTTCCTGATTGAGGATTTAAAATCAGAGGCCTGAAATAAAGCTTTGGTACTGCTACTTAATAGCTGTGTGACTTTGAGGCAAAGTCCTAAATTCTTTGAGTTTCAGTTTCTTCATATGTAAAATGTGAATAAGGATTGTCTGATTTCTTAATTGTGAGAACCAAGAGTACTATATTATGAAAAGGAGTCATGTTCTCCTTTACTATGTGCTTGTCAATATTGTAAACTCCAGGGAAAGTGAAACAATTAAAACTTCTGGAACGTATCCTTAAGGAGCAAAACTTAAGTAATATTGAGCGGGGAATTTGGTATCACTGATAGGTATTTAGAATATCAGTTTTTTTTAATTTGGAAAAGACATTACTCTTCAGGAAAGACTTTGTTTCCTATGTTTTCAAGGAGATTACAACTGGGTGGAGAGATAGTCCTTCAGACTAATGCCTTGTGATTTATTGATTGAGTCTGTTGTTCTAATAACTGCAGTTTCACAAGATGTTAACTAATCTAGCATTGGAAAGAGGAAAGGAATAGCAGCAACACGCCAGGAAGGTGGCAGGTGATTTTCTTAGAAGTGGAGATCATTGTTTTTTCCTGTGCATTGCTTTGCTTAAAGCCAAGCCTCTTAAGCTGTTCTATCTTTCTCAGCTTTTTACTAGATGCAATTGCATGACCTTGGTTCAGGCAAGGACCTCACATTTTATTATCTTCAAGGATTATTTAGTTTTACTGAGATTTTGACTTTTAGTTTTAAGTATTGTCAATTTCTAGCAGTCTGTGTGGATTATCCTTTTTAAGTAAATGATGACTATCTAATGAAGAAATTGGTGATGGTAAGCTAATTTCCATCCATAAACCTGGTCTGTATTCTTATACTAATAATACGAGTATTTTCTGGATTCTGAGATGCACATTGTCCCCTGCATTTTCATATATCTGAAATTAGAAGTAGAATACAGTTTTAAATGGATGGTCTTAAAATCTTTGCTAGGGATTTGAACCCAGGATTCTTACATGCTCAACAAATGCTGTACCACTGATCTATACTTCTGGCCTCTCAGGTGGTGGTTTTGATGTACTTTGTTATTGTCTTTACATGGATGAATAGTTAGGAGTCCAGGTTGGTCTTGGAAAACTAAGTTGTGCATACACAACTGTATGAGAGCAGTACTGTGGAATATTTAATAATGATATGAAAAATAGCAGAAATCTAAGGAATGAGAAGGAATCATGTTATAGTTTAATTGGTCCCTGTCTTCCTTTATAGTAGTAGATAAACATAAAAGCATTTCTCTGTATGATAATGGTTTGAATTCTTTGAAGTATGCTATGATTTTTTTTTTTAGCTTAATTTAAATGGGATGATTTACAACCTAATGGAAATTTTAAGAAGGTATGTACAAGGTGGATGTTATTTTCAAAAGTCATTTTTAATGATAAATTCTGTTAAAGGATACTTTTAAAGAAAGGTTAAGTAATTAATTTTATTCAAATATAAAATTAACTGGAGTGAAAGACTTTATTTAGCTCCTGTTACTGAGGGAACCAGTAAGATTCTGCAAATTATTCAAAGAGAAGTTGTATGTACACACTTACATAGGCAGAAAGGGATGCTGACATGAATGTATGACAGAATGTATGACAGAGTAGAGAGCTGGTCCATATTCACAGGCCAGGCCTCAGGTCTATTCCACTGAATAAAATTCATTTGCATTTCTGTTAGAAAGCATCATTTGTATGTTTTACACCTACAGAGTTGTAAAGTAGCTAAAAGACAACAAAAGGCCTTATGCAATCAGATAATTTGGAAGATGATACATATTAGACAGAATATCAATTAATTTTCTCTTAATATTTCAGCATTTCATATTTTTCACTGACAGTTTGTTTCCCAGCAGACTTAGGCCAAACTTAAATTATACAAGAAGGATTGCATTCAAAGCATGCTAGAAAGTTCACCCCCTTATCTTTTCATATGTCCTCTGTTGCTTGTCTTTCTACCTACCTGTCTTACTTTGTGAGTGGTTTTGAATCTCTTTTATATCCTTTAGACCAATAGTAGAATGAAAACCAGATTATTTTTATGGAAAAGAAAAAAAGAACCCAAGGAATATTTAAACACATCCTGATTATACACTTTACAAGAATTGTTCATAATGTAACTATAAATTGAGAAAGAATTGTTTAGCATTTTTTAAAGCAACATTCTTTTGAAATTGCATAAGCAATAGATATTTTAATAACATTAGCTATATTTTAATAAGGATGTCTAAATTTATTCCTTTTTTAGAACTTCTTTTATTGAGAATGAAACATTTCCCACCTTAAAAAAATGATTATCTGCTTAACTATGGGGACATGGAAAATAAAATATATTTGAAACATTTTCCCTGTATTGTATCTTCATAATTGTATAATTTAGGGTCTTACATTTAATTATTTAGTCCATTTTGGGTTGTTTTTGATATGAGATCTAAAGGCCCGATTTCATTTCTCTTCTTGTGGATATCCAATTTTTCTGTCACTGTTTATGGAAAAGACTATTTTTCCCCCAGTGAGGAGTTGGCACCTCTGTTTGAAATGAATTAGTTGTCGGTACATGGGTTCATTTCAGGGTCCACTATTCCGTTCTATTAGTATATGTGTCTTTTTATGCCAGTGCCATGCTGTATTTGTTACTGTACCTTTGTAGTATGTTTTGAAGTCTGATAATGTGGCTCCTCCAGCTTTATTCTCTTTGCTCACTGTTGCTGTGGCTATATGGTGCCTTGTAGTCCCATGTGAATTTTAGGTTGGTAAGAGTGTAAATTATTACAGCCATTATTGAAAGCAGTTTGGAAGTTATTCAAAAATTTTAAAAATAGAACTATATACTATAGCTTGGTCTATAGCCAAAAGAACAAAATCGATACATTGAAAAAATATTTGCATTGTCATGTTCATTGTAGCAGTATTCACAGATTTCAAGATGTGGAATCAACCTTCGTATTCATCAACAGATGAATGGATTAAGAATATGATATGTTTTCTTCAGTATCTGAAAAAAACTGTTCTCCCTTATAGAAGAAGAAAAGTGATTATTTGTGACAGCATTGATGAACATGGAGAATATTATATTATATGAAATAAACCAGGCATAGAAAAACAAATAAATACCACATGATCTCTATTATTTGTGAAATCTAAAAAAAGTTTATCTTATAGAAATGAAGTAGACTGATGGTTAACAGGGTGGGAAAGGGCTAATGGGAAGATGCTGGTCATAGAGTATAGAATTATAGATAAATAGAAGCAGTATATCTTAGAATAGGGAAGTTGTGTATGGACTGAAAGTAGATAAGTGATTGCCTCTGTGTGTGTGTGTGTGTGTGTGTGTGTGTGTGTGTGTGTGTGGCTGGAGGTGGCATGGCTGGGGAATAGGTGTGTGTGGGGAGATATAAGGAGTGATTACTAATAATTATAGTGTTTCTTTTTTATGTGATGGTAATATCCTAAAATTGATTGTGGTTGTAGTAGCACAACTGTGATTATCCCTTGAAATGTGCACTTCCCATGGAAGTACTGTATCTGTGAGTTGTATCTTACTAAAGCTTTAAATATATTTGATGGATACCTGAATTGAAGCTATTAGAACAAAATATGTTTAACTTCAAAACTGAGAGTAAGTTAAAATTAACTTCCTATTTTTCTACACATTAGAAAGAGGGATTTATTGTCTTTTTCAGTACCTGAGAATGAAATGCCACTTGAGAATTATCTGATTCAAGTGAAAGGTGTTTATATGGTTTCAATTCACTGCTATAAAACTTCTCACAAGGTTTTATGATGTGTTGAATATTTGAATGCATAAAGTTCTTTCTGAGCATTCAGATACATTTACTTAACTGCCATTTATCAGCTTGTAAGATACAGTTTTGGGACATAACCTTTTACATTTGAGGCTAGTGTTTAACTTTAGGCCAAATCATCCTAAATAATATTCATGGATTCATCAGTTTATTTAGCAAATATTTATTTAGTGCCTACCTGTAACATTTTATAAATTGATGTTATGTTAGAGGAGTTCCTCTTGCAACAACTAAAAAAAAAAAAAAGACAAACTGCATTTCATTATATAAGAGAGACTTCGGGGTTTGCTGGAGACACTGGTATAAAATTTAGATAGTCTGAAATCACTGTGTGCGTTATTGGCAGCCCCTGCAGGTGTTATTCTTTGCATTCACTGATTCTGGAGGAGAAGACTGAGCACTAGAGCTAATTAGTGGTGGTCTCTGTTTCATCCTGTCCATTAGAGCATTTATGTCTACATTTACTTGATTCATGGTTACATTTTAACATCAAATACTGCATCAATTTAAAATGAAGGACTGGGAATATAGCTCAGCGCTATAAGTGCCTGTCTGGCAAGTGCAAAGTTCTGAGTTCAATCCCCCAGACCAAACAAACAAACAAACAAACTTTTACAGTAATACATGGTTGGTATTCATAATATGTTTCAGAAATGTGTTTATGAATTTAATATGCTTTTGTGAGAATTATTTAGGAATAGTGTTGATGCCTGGAAATAAGAAGAGTGAATCTACGTGTAGGGAAAAAGCGTCAAGGGTAATGTACACAGGTAGTGAATGCATGGGAGAGGCATTTGGGTAGGAGCCGCTGCCCAGAGTGGGAGGGAAAAGGAGCTGTACAATGGGATGATTTGTTTTGTGGCCATGAAAATGAGGTGATCCAAGAATAAGAAGCACTGTTCAGATGCTAGGAAAGGCTGCACTGTGCATAGCAGAGCAGCCCACCTCCTTATCCTTCAGGAATATGTTCTAAGACTCCAATGGATTCTTGAAACCCTGGAGAGCTGTAACTTCTCCAGTTTGATGTAAAATAGCAAAACTAGCACAGACTTTTTCCCTTTTTATAATTTTATTATTAGATGATGCCTTGTTCTAGTAGGTTTTAATAATTTGAGCATGCAGCTTTTTCTGTTTCCTTATTAAGCCAAGAACTTTTAGTTAAAGGCAGCACTGTGGCTTCTTTATGGCCTATACAAATTGCCAGCAACACTGCTCTTGTGGTTTGAGGCCAATATTTAGTAAAATAAGGGTTGGTTGACTATACAGCATTCTGTTGCTGTGATGACTGATCTGATAGCCGATTGCTAGGAGGTGTCAGCCAGGTAGGTAACATATATACTGTGGAAATGTTGGACAGAACATATTCATTAAATTTTATTGTGATATTCATAAAAGAATACATTTAAAATTTATGGGTTATTTATTGCTGGAATTTTTCATTCAGTAGTTTTGGAGACCTTTGTAGATTTATGCTAATTGAAACCTTGAAAAATGAAAATTGGGCCAGTTAACAAAATGAGATAGGCCATTGGCCTTTGGAAGCTTACTCTAAAAAGAGAGAAATAATAAATATATGAATACCTTATGTAATGCACTGAGGAGCTAGTGGTACACAAAAGTGTGCAAAGGGGTTAGGAGTATTTCCAAAAGGCACATGGCAGGTTTCTGTATAAAATGGAGTGATGCTTTGGCTTTGAACTAGTAACATAACAATCTCATGTTTAGATTTCTTCCCCTTCCCTTGTAACTCAGGAGAATTAGAAGTTGGGCCTGCCTAGGGGATCAGTGGCAGAATAAAAGGAAGTGAATACATATATATTTTTCAAGATTGAAGTCAAATTCAGATATTTTACCAATAGTGTTCTTTTTGTTCTACATTTTCTTTTTGCTCAGGAACAGAAAATAATAAAGTATGCTACAAGAAAATGGGCGGCAAAATATCAGTGTTCCAAAACAAAGATAATATATTGGAAATAAATCATACTTATGAAGGATTATGATAGTATTTGAACCATATTCTTCACAGAATTTTATGAGTATTTTGTGTAACACTGGTTTGCTTAGGGAATTCTAAGTTTCATCTTCTTTCAAAAGACCAGTTATAAACAATGTCTCTTTGGCAAAATTGCTCATATCTTGACAGCTTGTTAAAATAATAGTTAGCTTCTGGCTTTCAATTTCAGATGTACAGACTGTATCATAAATTGCCCTACTAAACCTGACACATATGTATAGTCATGGTAGATGATAGAAGATTGTTGCTCATAAGAACTGCAAGGCTCAGAATTAGTCTCTAAACCTGCATCTTGATTAATATATAAATGTTACTAGGAACAGATAATTCTGAACTATTTCATGTATCACAAGTAATATAGTATCTCCTAGAGACATATTCCTCTCCAGACCTACAGCTTTTTAATAGCTACAGCTATTTTAAATCTGTGTGAAAGGACACCATTAGTTTATATTCTCTATGACCTGCATAGCTTTTCTTATATTCTGTTTGCCTTTTAAAAATACAACACAGTGGCTTGTTGCTTATAATACTAGTGCCATGTCCAAGAAAAACTTGTAATTTTTTTTTAATTAACTAAGGTCTATTTGGACTTTTAAAATAACACATTTCAGTCAGTGATTATGCTCCATAGCTTTGTGGTTTCTACAAAATCAGTGTTTGAAAGGATTTCTTCTTTTATTACTAAATCAGTTTGCCTTGTCTCCTTTCTTTTGTTCTCTTATTTCCTTTCCTTAAATTAATCTTATTTCTCAAATCTGAGCTTTAAAATACACTTGAAAATACTCATCTTAGAGAACATGCTTGAACTTGAAATCCCTATTTCTATTTTCTCTCTTCTTAATCTTAACATTTGTGCCTATGTATTATTCACCACGACCTTGTATTGCTTACTATCTTTGAGCCCAAAGCAGTTAACTGTACATATGTACTTATGTCTATATGCATGTATCTGGCTGGCTATCATATTTTCTGCACTGTCTTTGGAAAGAGGAATAAATTTGTAAGAAGGAAGAGAGGGGGTAAAAATTTTCTTCCTAGGGAAGCACCCATTCATTTCATCTGAGAGTACCTATACAAGGGCCAGATACAGAAAGAAGTGTCCAGCTTTGATACTTTAGGTACCAGAACAATGTCTTTTATATTACATGGATATCTTACTTGAGAGGCAGTCCTTCACATAGGTCATTTTCAGAAGAAAGATTTTATATGAAAGTTCATCCTTTTAAATGTATCTATATGCTTACTTTTTGAAAAATCTTCATATAATTACTAGGGTATATGTGGTTAATTTGAAGATTACTGCACAGTCTGTAGTTTCTGTTATGATGGTTTTTACTGTCTTGCTTAAAATTACTTTATAAATATTAAATTATAATTTAAATATATTTAGATCCTGAGAGGTAGTTACCAGTATTCTTCTTCCTTTTTAGATAAGTGTACTATGAACAGAGGTTAAACAGCTTGTTCAAAATTGTGAGTGGTTTAATCCTGAAGTTGACTTTTGTGGTTTATTTAGGAGTGCCATAACTACTGTACTATCTTTCTTGTCACATTCACACATGTGTCTTCATGTACATATGTTCATGTGTATGTATATACATTCCGTTGCAGCATGTGAGCTCAATCATAATGTCTGTGCATCAACAGATACATAAGTGTGCAGAATATTTTAAAGTATCAGAAGTGGGCTGGGGGTGTAGGTCAGTGGTAGAGTGCATGGGTCCTTTGGTTTATTGTTAACACTTAAAAACAGGGTTAGAGGGAGACACATTAGAATTAATGCAGAAACATTCACATTTAAGATATTGATAATAGGGAAAATTAGAAATACAGTTCCAACTAAACTTCTCTGGGAGACAAAAGCCATGACTTTAAAATAAAAATGCATTTTTTCTAGATATTATTTCTTGTGCAGTTGGAGTTCTGTTCTGAAAGTCAATGCCTATGCCTATGTCTTGAAGAGTTTTTCTATTTTTATCTTCAAGCAGATTCAGTGTTTCTGTCTTTACATATAGGTCTTTGATCCACTTTGATTTGATTTTAATACAGGGTAAGAGCTGTGGATCAAGATTCATTTTTCTGCATGTAGATAACCAGTTTTTCCCATATTATTTTTTAGACAGGCCACTTTTTCTCTCATTCATAGGAACATAGGTGGATTTTGAGACCATTGTGTGAAGTAAAATAAATCAGACCCCGAAGGTTGAATATTGCCTGATTTCTTTTTTATGAGAAACAGCACAATAGATGATTTAAAGGGTAAAATATGGTAGAGAAGCTAGGAATCAGGGTGATGGGCTTTTTAGAGATGGGAAGGGGATCAGGGAAGGGAAGCAAAGGGGAGGGTGGAGAGGGAAGGGAGTAAATTGATCAAGATGCAGTATGTGCGTGTACTAGTTCCTGACATGGAATTATTATATGTTACAAATGTACATTCATAAAACATGTTAAAAGATTAAAAAAGAAAAATAAGTCATAGTATATAAAAAGTATTTGCATGGCAGTTAACTGTATGTATTTCATGTTTGGTGATATTTACAGAGAAAAAATGTAAAAACCTGAACATTTTTTAATTTTTTGAAATTAGTTATTGTCAAGAGGCACATACCATATTCTTTAGCTTAATTTTCACATCTATAATGTAATGCATACTTATCATCTCTCTAAAATGGATAGTAAATCAAATTTGTGTCCTTCCAACTCATCACTCCTTTGCATTGTGGCAATATTCAAGTTATAGAATATATATGGTGATACCACAAAGTATTTACAGATAGAGAGGCAGATGGATACATTCTAAATATATTTGAATTAAGTATAACTTCAGAGATTATAATAATTTAAACCTTTCCAGTTTGTGTCAGAATATTTGGAAAAATGCAGTCTAAAGTTCCTTTGTGATTTTCTGAGCAGAGTTCTGTTCTGGGTAGCCTGACCTGGAAACATATAGGAGCACACTGATATGTCCCACTTAAAAACCATTCAAGTTGGATCCCGGGCATGTGATGCTGGCCCCACCCCTGTGGTGCGCTGAGATGGCTATTGAGACTAGGCATGGTGGTGGGCCCTGTAATCCCTGCACTTGAGAGGCTGTACACAGGAGGATCACTATGAGTCCGATCTGTGTAGTGAAACCCTGTTAAAAAGGAAAAAGAACCAGTCAAGGAGACTGATGAATGTTTGAACTTTGTATCCCTTGCTGCATAAGCCAATTTAAGCTTACCAGTTTTTTTAAGTGTTATGTTCATTTTGAATCAAAGAGAGACCAAGATTTTATTCCTCTCTGTGTCCTTTCTCATCCTGCCCAGGTCCCCTCTTTTGCTGATAATGGGTTTAATACTGTTTGTCTTGTAGCAAGTTACTCTAATAGAATTGTCAAATAGCTGTTCTATCATATTTGGAAGATCTGAATGATTTCATGGGACAGATGTATTCATAATAAACATTTTTGTGTCTCATATGTTGTATCATCACGTGTGAATAATCTTTGGGGGATTTATTTTCTCATCTTTAAAATGAAAAGCATTGAATAAGATACTCATTAAATGCTATTATATATATTTATATGATTTATATAATATATTTACATATATTTACTACTTTATTTTAAAAACTTTTGTGAAATTCTGTGAAGAAAAACAGGAGTAAAAAATTCTCATTATGTCTAAAAGTGAGAAATGCTAGAAGGTTGTATCAGGCCTGCTTTCTGCTACGTGGTGTCATCCCTTTTGCTCTGTTATATTTAAATGCCACTTTAACTAGGTCCAGGGCTGCTAGTGTAGCTTTCAAGTCACAGGATATCTTGTGCTACAGTGGTTGATGGTATTGAGAATCTAGTGTTAAAAACACTTACCCTGTTATGATTTAAAAGGATGTCTTGGAATTGAATTCCATGAGTATATAGGATAAGCATTTTAGTATCTGTACTTCATTAGCTGTACCCCAATGTAGTTTGTACAGACTGATTTTTGTGCCATAGCTGGCTGTCTCTTGAGGTAGCTGCACAGAGATGTTTCCATGAACACTGGTCCTTTTCATTAGCACTGGCCATTACTGGAGGTTAGAGATGCACCTCACAGCCATCCTTGATCTGATGGTTGGGTTCAGGTTATTTCAAACAATATCCTAGCACCAATGAAAGTTTATATTGGGAGCATAAGGTCATGAAAAGGGTGAAATCCAGTATTGGAAGGTCTAGAAAATCAGTCAGCTGCAAATAATGAGGCTTCCAAGTACTTATCTCTGTGGATACTTCCAGTGACTGAAACTGGATTTGAAAAGGCAAACACCTGAAATGGCTTTTCATTATAGCTTCCTGCAAATAAATATACCAAATGTTGTGGTGCCAATTTGTGGAATATGGTTAGGTACTTCCCAAAAAGGAGTCCTTCTGCAGTGGCACTTAAATCTATTGATTTGAACGTTAGCTCAGACCATGATAACTGCAAGGCGCTTGCGGGGTTTCACATTGTTTTGTTTTCTGTTAGTTATGTTTTCCTCTTTTCTTGATGTCTTGTGATGGCATAGGTTTCTTCTCCCAGGGCAATGAGATCTGGGATGCAGTTCTGAGAAGATGAGAGAGCACTTGAGGTGAAGAGGAGATGCTTGAGATTGGGACTCTAGGATGGTAGGGTGGGCATTGAAAGGGGAGATTGGGAAGCACCATTGAGAAAGGCAGAGAAGAGGTTACTGGCTGTTATTCTTACTTTTCTCTTGTTGCTGAGACAAAATACCTGACATACAAAGTTAAAGGAGGAAAGGTTTATGTAAATCACTGTGTGTAGCTCCAAGGCAGGTTGGCATGGGAGAGGGGCAATAGCTCATGGCTGTGGAAGATGGCAAAAGCCACAAGAGCAAAAGGGAGGAACAAGCCTGTTTTCCTCCCTTACACTGTATTCAGGCTACCCACCATAGGGTAGGTATAGCACTCACACCCACAGTCCCAGCACAAGACCAGAGCCAATCCCAAACTCTAGATTCAGCCACTTCCATCAAGCCTGCTTTCCTCCATGACCACATGAGGTTTTAGAGGACATCCATACACAAACCATAACACTGGCATTTTGACAAGTGGAGTAATTAAGGAAGGTCAAGGCTTCATGGGGAGCCATTCGCTCCCTTGAAGGGAGATACTGAGGTGTACCTCAGTTGGTAGCTTCCAGTTCATCTGATTCTGCTTCAAGTCTGGGCAGAGAGGGGCTGCTTTCAACTGCTGTGCCCTGTTTTGGTTGGATGATGTGTCCACACTTCTCCTAGGACAGCTCTCTGGGAGAAAGTAGTGTTTCCTAGTCACATTTTATCTTGTGTTAATAGGATATTCTACTGTCCAGTGTATTGCAGACAAATGATTGCTTGATGAATTTGATTGATATTTGTGAAGACCTGTATAATTAAACTCAAGACACCTGTCAGCTGAGGAGTGGCATTTATCATTTCTATTTTGCTTGTGTACATGGGGCTGAGGGAATAAGGCTATTGCATAGTAGCACCATCTTCCTCAGGAAGGCATGATTCATCTGGCTCATTCTTGTTAGGTTGACTGCTGTGTTGCAGCTTTTCTTGGGCTATGAGTTTTGTCGAAATTGTACACAACAACCTAGGGAGAAAAGGTTTTATCTTCCATTTTCATTTCTTGTAACAATCAAGCTTTGTGTGAATAGGACAATCTCAAGTAAAGGAGACTGTTTGCCTTGAATTAGATTTCCAAGGAAATAGTTCTTGC
>NDGN011409670.1:5946-18001 GCA_002564285.1 Tympanoctomys barrerae
AAAATGCTAATTGAACTCTAAAGAAGCATATTACTTAAAACTTGCTGATGTGCTGACAAGATAGAGGCTACTTATACTGGTAGACTACAAGCCTGTGAGGTTTAGCCAAGCACAGAACAGCCCCTATCCTCAGGGCACTGCCTAAGCCAAGAAAGAGTAAACTGAAATTTTACTACTGCTTAAAGTTAGGCAGGGTTCCTCATAAAGTTTCCTTCAAAAAGGACTCCACACTCCGTAAAAGAAAAAGCAGCCTCCATTCCCAAACCACAGAACCAATTTGTGTATTTGGATTAAACAAGAATGTCCTAAACCTAATCAACAGCAACTATCCACTTCAATGGAATGTTGAAATCTGTCCTTCAATTTAGGAAGAGGACAAGAAGAATGACCCTGGAAGCTGTCTCAGCAAGGGAAGAAAAAATGAGCAAAAGGACTTAAAATAAACAGAACTGTCTGTATTTCTAGATTGTGATAGAACAAGCCAAAAAAAAATTTTTTAATTGAATTAGTAAGAGACTTCAATGAGTTTTCAGACTACCAAAGTAGAAGAAATGAGGAGCCCAGTCTCAGGTAAGAGAAGTCCGTGTGCAGGAGCCATAGAGGCATGTGAAAGAATGTGACTGGGTTCCTACTGTGAAGGAAAAGTAGAAAAGGATTTTTTTTTAAGGTGGAAGGGGTAGTGTGTGATGTAAGTCTTGCTTTTGGAGATTTTTTTTTTAGAAATTATAAATCTTACTTTTCTCCAGGAGGGCAGGAGAAGCAGCAGACAGGAGAGCACAGAGCAGAAGAAAGGTAAGGCAGCTGTGCGAGGCCCACAGGACAAGGGGAGCCAGGGGGGGCTGCCTACAAAACATGCATCACATCCACTGTGTTGGATCCAAGGAAAAGAAATCCAGGCTTATTTTCAAGCCTATTTCTTCAATAAAAGATAGATGATGGATGTTACTCATAGTAAGAGGGGGCCCGGGGAAGCTAATACTGAGAAGGTTGCAGTAAGTGGTGCTAGTGAGGAAACCAATGATAACAGTCCCCTTGCCTTTCCTCCCCCACTCTTTGCTGCCCCTTTTTCCTGCTATACCATGACTCCTACCTCCTTCCTTAGCTCTGTCCAGAATAACAGATCAATTCAAATAGGATCTTCACAGGCCCCATCAGGAGACACCAACAGCTTACTCCACCTTCTCCAAGTTGCTGGAGGTAAATTCACCACATGCCCCTCTGCATCCACCCTTCGATTTCTGGCTTGAATCCCAGCCCTCTCACTCCATTCAAAACATCTTGCTCTCTCTCTTCTACATCCTTAACGTTTTTCTTTCTGTTGAATGGTTCCCATCAGCATACAAACAAGATATAACAGTCCATTGTTTACTTTAAAAATTACACCAGTTTTACCTCAGCAGATAATGCCTCCATTCTCCTGTGGCAAGTGTCTAGCTGTCCACCAAATTAAGCAGTGAGTGGTGTCACAAGGTCAGGTCTTCGTGGGAAGAAGAGATTGTATCTTGAAACAAGAAGCCAGAGAGCCATGCAGGAATCAGGCTTACTCTCAAAATACCTTACTCTTTGAGAGACATCTGGAATCCTACAAAAGATAGCAATGTCTCCTCCTAGGGAAGCACATCCCATGACTGTAGGATCTCTCACTGGGTGCTTCCTTGTAAAGGTTCCACTACTTCTCCAGCCAGCATACAGGAAGCTGAACTTGGAACACAGGATCCCTGGTGGACACACTGAAAGCAGAGCCAAGCTGTGGGAGGAATGCTAGCACCTATCTACACTAAGAAGCATCCCCCAAATTATCCATGTTGGCTGTTTCTATGTTGTTCTTGCTCTTCTCCTCCTCCCCTCCTCATAGCATTGGTTGATTTTACTCCTGCCAGTCCATGAGGACAGTTTTGCCAGATTCACAAATTGCATCTATGTGGCTAATATTAATAGTTAATTAGTTAATTGATAGCCCTTCCCTGGCTTCCTAGGGCCATGGTACATACCTGGCCAGTTCCATCTTCCTTTCCATCACTTTTCTCACCAGTTGTTAGGGCATTCACACCTCTCAACTTTCCTTCTGGCTCACTTGTTGCTGCTCACTCTTCTCTACAGGTAAACTAAATATTTAGGGAAAACATTGAGGCTATGGAGATGTCTTGCTGATGCCAAGAATTCCACATGGTCCTGTGAAATCTCATAGGAGGGAATCATTGGTGACAGTAGCCTATGCAGAACTGCAGAGTAGCGAGAACTGGAAGGGTCTTTCACAGCATTTAGAGACCCTGCTAATCAGTATATTTACCAAGATAGCTATTTTTGTGGCTTCAGAGCAGAAAACACACCATAGCATATAAGCAAAGCCTGATCTGTGGGGCTCATTGGCCCATCACAGATGAGCAGCCCATAGTAGGATGAATATGTGGTTTGGTCCTTTCCAA
The DNA here is from genome assembly GCA_002564285.1 of Tympanoctomys barrerae. NCBI lineage: Eukaryota > Metazoa > Chordata > Mammalia > Rodentia > Octodontidae > Tympanoctomys > Tympanoctomys barrerae. Next base: position 8,373 of record NDGN011409670.1, read on the forward strand.
GGAGCATGATAAGTTCTTTCATCCTCCTGAAATGCTTCTCAGTCACTAGTGAAGACAAAATTTATTGTTGAAATCCAAATTCTCCTATAATTAATCACATGGAAGTGAAAGTTGGAAGTCACAATGTGCATTCTTCATTATGACATGTTTTATTTCATCATCTTTCATTCATTATTTATTCTATCACCTCTTTTCTTCTGTATTTAGCACTTAATACTCTCAACCTTCTTCCTTTTCTGTCTTCTCTCTTTGTCTTCATGGAATTAGAGGAGACTCATGTTGTAATGTTAGGTAGCCTCCTTAGATTTCAATTTCTTCATCTGTTAAGTTAGGGCTAACAATGACTTGAACTATATTAACTGGTTATCATAAAATTAAGGTAAAATAAGAGTAATAAAAAGATCACTGGCAAAAAATAAACACCATAAAAAGATAGGATATGATAAATTTTATTACTTAAATCCCTGTGCTAATTTTGTTTAAATATTCAAAGAGCAAATGAAATAATGCTGATTTTGTAGCAACTGTTGCTTGTCCCATATCATTTATTCTTTCTCTGTTGTTTTGTCCTCTGTGTTCATGCAGTATGACCAAGAACTTTCACTGAAACACTTAATGCAAACATGTCTTCCTAAAATTAATTTGATAAAAGTCTGATTTGAAAGAAAATTGAGAAAATTATTTCTTAAAAATAAGAACTTGGAAGATGCATACTTTTCAATAGGAGAACTGTGGGTCCTTTATGTTAAGCTACAGAATCTTCAAAAATCGAGGATAATAACACAGGTATGCTTAGGAAAGCCTGCAAATAAGTGTACAAGAAATGCACTACAGTACTACAAAATTTTGCTTAGGCATCAAAACCCTAACAAAAGAGATTTAAGTCAATGATGAACCAAAAGATTATCATACTGTGATCACCCCTCTACAAAAGCCAACTTGAATTGAAAACCTTACATCAAAGGAAAGCTTGATCAGCTCTATCTAACTTCAGATTAGCTTGCAGAAGTGACTGAGTTTTCCTCCGACACTAGAGTTTTCATGCAAGTGTGTGCATGTGTGTGGGGAGATGAGAAAGGGGAAAGAGAGAGCGTGAGAGAGAATATTAGATATGGAGATGATCAGAATGTTAGGAGAGAAGAGGCTTAGGGAATTGTCTTATTTTACGACAGTTTTTTAAACATTAATGTTATGTAAGTGAATTGTGTCTCTCAGGCCTATTTTAACAATAATTGTTTTAAATGGAAATGTATTACAAGAAAATATAACTATCCTTTAGATAGCTTGCAGACATTACGCTAAGAACATCCATTAATAATTCAAAACACTTCACTTTCATTTCCTTCCTCCCATCATTTAACATTTAAGGTGTTAATGTGAAGAGAATAGAGATTGTGCAAATAGTGTTCATCTGTTACTATATCCAAATAACAGAGGAAGTGGGCTGTCAACCCTTTTATGATATTCATTAATAATAAAGTAGGAAGTAGAAGTAATGTCAGTCATATTAGAATAATCCTTTGATTAATTCTGGCTTCTTACCAATTGTTTGCTTTCACACAAAACTTCCTTTTAACATATACAAATTTTTCTCCCTTTCTTCTGGAGCCTGGTGTAGATGATCATAAGCAATTACAATCACAGTTTACCAGGGAAGCTTCCTCATGAACATGGCAAATGGCACACATGGACCTTGCCCTAGCCCATCTGGGTCCCTGCCTTGCCATTACTGAGTGACAAGAGCAGTTCCATTTTCTACTCATGAAATAGTTGGTGATTAATAAAACTTCTGCGAGATGTAACAGCAAATGACTATAACAGAAAATCATCTGATTTACATTATAATTCAAATTGCAATGAGACTTTGTACACTGACTCCTCTCTGCTTTTTCCATGAGCCTCAAAATCATTAGTGGTAAGAAGTATCACTTACACATAAAAGAATTACCAGGGGGAAAAATCCACTCCACTTAAGTAATGTGATGTGCCACTTGACAAATTTAAATACCTTGGGATTTAGCTAGGTCCTTTCCCTCTCACTTCAAGTAGATTATACAATCTCAAGCCAAAATCTGAAGTGTTACATAGCTAGATGAATGTGATGGGTTTACAAGACAGTTTGTTTATTGTCCACCAAAACCTCTGTCTTTATTTGACCTTGAATATTTAAATCCATATAGATAGTAATTGTACTCCAGAGACCAGTAACATAAGCAATGCACAGTGCATGCCAAATGTCTGCTTTTATGCAAATAAAGACCCTTCACTTTTACCCCTACTATTAACTTAATTAGCCTAATTTCTTTGAACACTGGCTTGCTGGCTCCAAGCTGATGAAGACTGGCTGTGTCCTTTGTTTGCTAGGTAGTGTCTACTAAAATGAGTGCGGAGACAGTAGAAAAGGAACCAGTGTCCCCAGCAAAGTTAAGAATTAGGAAGCCAGCAGCAGCAACAACGTTGCTCATGGAATCATGGCACACAGCTACTTGAGAGGAAAAGAGATTTTGCTTTAGCCTAATGAGGTTTTGCCATTTTTAAAGGACATCACACTGTGATCACCTCAGTACATTAAAAGATAATAGCTAGTGCTCTGTGTGCTATTTTTAGGGCTAAGCATAACATAAAATCTAAAGTTAGGCGATATGATCTTTGTGCCTCCAGAGGGTCTCATTAAAATGAGTTGTTTCCTTTCAAAGGTTAACTCAGTAAGCAACGTTTAAATTTCTTAATCAGGCCATGCAGAGTCAACATCCAAGTAATATTTTTTAAAACAAACCCATCTATCAGAGACTATGCTCTGTACCACAGAGGTGAAAGCCCATTGTCTTAAAATGTAGGGAGGAAATGTCCATTGAATAAATGTGTTCAGAATTCTCAAAGTTCTAACTAAAAAATGAAGAAGCAACTCTTCAGCTAGAGAGTAACCACTGCGTCAAATTATAGCCCTTTGTATGAGCCAATACAGCTTAATAACATTTTACCATATAATGAAGTTGTGAATACTAATCTTCATTTTGAACCCAGCTGAGTATCATTGCTTTAAATAGAAAAAGCCAAGATACTGAGAATACACCCAGTTCTAAATTAGTCAAAATTGTTTTTATAACTGGCAAATAGGCAAACCTCTGATGAAACAGTGCTCATTTCCCCAGGGTTATTTCAATATCCTGCACAATTTTTCATTGTTGAAAGCATTCCCAGCATATCTTCATGAATAAGTCCCTAAAACACCAAATAAATAAAACTCATCCCGTGATGAATGGCAGTATTCCATTTCCTACCATTGAAATGCAAATTATTTTATCTAATTGTGGCTGTGCTGGGCTTCTGACCCACCAAGCCATCTACATAGTTTTTCTATGCTAAAATGAGCCTCATTCCTTTGCAAAAGCAAAAAGCACCAAGGCTGCAGGCTATGTGATTACCGTGTTAGGACTTACCAAATATGCCTCCTTCAGGCATGCCAGCTCCAACTGCAAACTGTAAGGACAACTATGTTCTGGTAGAGTTACTACTGGATAGGAGACCAAGACACCAAGATACTTTTCTCAGACTTTCTTGAGAATCTTAACAAATTCTACCAACAAACTGGTCAATTTTGCTTAAAATGTAATTCTTTTTTCTGGAGAGGGTCACAACTATTTAAAATAAAACTCTCAAGTTGATTCAATGTCTGTAAAACTGTCCAGGCAAACTGACACTCTCTTGGCCATCTCCCAACAGATCAAGTTATATCAGTGGGTTTTGACCCACATTAACAGGAAGTCAAAAAATTCTTCATTAGCTAAGTTGACCTGCACATGGACCTGAGGTTACTAGTTGACTTTGTAAAATGATGGTTCCCTGAGTCTGAGTAAGAACTGTTCCTGAACTCTGTATCAGTGGATACAACACCAGACTGTAGTTATAATGCTCCTGAGGCCCAGGCTAGACCCTGGACTCCATGGCTTCCAGTTCACTGGATTCAGTCACTTGCCCACATGGGGAGTAAGAGAAAAATAATACAAAAAGAAAAATGAATTTATTGACATTCTGGAAAGAACTTTGTGAATGCCTTCCCCAAATACACAAAAACATTACTATTAATCAAAAACACTATGTAGGATGGGACCACCACACGGAAGGCTCCAGGGCTCTTCCAGAGCAGGGAGGGTGGCCAAGGACAAGTCCCTTAGCCTCCTTCACGGCTCTACTCCTCTCAGGACCCAGGTCCTGGGTAGAGGCTGTCACCACCAAGAATCTAGGGCAGTGGTTCCTTCCTTGTATGTTGGGCACCCGCTTTGGGGTCACAGACCTGATTCAGGGCTCTGAGGCTAGATGGCCTATGCCTGCTGACATGGCCATCATGGGAGCCAAGACGTTCCTGGCTTGGTAGAGTGGGCCTCTAGGCTTTAGCTGCACATGCACCTGCCTTCTGTGTGGGTCATAGAGCTCTTATCCACACAAATCTTCATCCCAGAACAATGTTTGAAGATACTGCGGAAGAGTGAGTCATCAATGAGGCATATGAAATCTGGAAGAATACACTGTTTCTGTATGACCTGGTTATGACCCATGCTTTTTAGTGGCCCAGTCTTACCATTCAGTAGCTTCCTGAAGTGACTAAACTGGAAGGAAAAGATTATGCCCTTCATTGACTGGCACTAGGAACTCGCACATCTGATAAGCAGAATCATCTGGTGGTGGTGCATATTCCCAATGATGAACAGTTTAATGCTTCCCATGGTGCAAGTGCAAGGGTGAATTTGGTGACTTTGGTTCTGTAGTATAAAAAATTTAATGTGAAATTAAAAATTAATCCCAAAAGAGAAGTGAATTGTGCCCATTACATGCCACAAAATCATCACATCATTGCTATAAAACACCATCTTCTGATGTGTTGGGTTTTGACTACACAAAACATCCTGCTAAATGAGACCCAAATGGAAAATGTAATCCTGATCTTAGGTCAACAAGAGGAAGTGTGTGATCTGTCCTGGAATTCTAATTAGAGTGGACACCTCCTGAGTGCCTATGATGACCATATTGTCTGCCTATGAGATATAAATGGAGGACCAAAGGAAGGCAATATTATGGATGCTAAAGCAATTTAAAATTAAAGCTTCATACTTTTAATACTCATAAGGATAAGATTTTCCAGGTCCACTGGTCTCCACATAATGAAACTATTCTGGCTTCCAGTGTTACCACCAGTTGCCTGAACATGTGGGATTTGAGTAAAATTGGAGAAGTGTCGACCAAGGACACAGAAGATGAGCCTCCAGAACTCCTGTTCATTCATAGAGGACATACTGCCAAGATTTCGGACTTTAGTTGGAACCCCAGTAAGCCTTGGGTTATCTACTCAGTGTCTGAGGAAAACATCATACAGATATGGAAAATACCTGAAAATATTTACAATGAGGAAATGTCAGATGTCACAATTTCAGAACTGGAAAGACAAAGATCTTAAACTCTAAGTGCAGGAGGTATTTTTGTTGGGAGCTGTTTTTGTTAAATGTAATGCTACACAATGCCTGATTTCTCAAGTGCCAAAACAAAGTTGTATAGTGGGAAAGTTTAAGCTGGGTGACTTATGGCATTCTTAACTCTATGATTTTAGCACTTTCAAGTGAACTGTTGTATACTGTATCATATTGTAGTTATTATGGAAAAAGGAATATTTCTTCAGAAGGAATATCATATTGTTTTCAAATATAAGTATCAGGGTACAGCCTTTGGTTTAGCTGTCCTAAACCCTTGTTTTCCAGACTTAAGTGCTTCCTGTTCCAAAATATGCAAGGCTAACTTTTACACTTTTTCCTTCAACACTTCTTGATTGGCTTTGCAGAAATAGAAGTTTTAAAATAAAAAAACACTATGTAGAACAAAAGGTAAGAAATGTATACGTGTAGATTCCCACAGGCTGTAGGTCCTGGAGTGGAGAAGCAATAAGGGAGATGTTCCAAGTCTGGTTTTCTGTGCTTTTTGACATCTTCTAGATCTGGCCCAGGGTTTGGGGAAGCAGTTTCTGTCTATCCTGTGTTCAGCATCCACTTTCAGCCTGAGATGTTATCTGTAGGAAGCTGTGATGGAGAAATAGTTTAAAGAACGGAATAACAGGACAATGGCTAGCAATGAGGTAAAACTCATAAACTTTTCATTTTAAAGGATCCTCACTACAGTTAGAATGACAAACTGATAATGTGGTTCCATGGTAATAAATGATTTCATATAAAAGTCTCATGTGCAAAGACTTCCAAACTAAACAGACTTCTAGTCCAATAAGGATCATCTCCAGAAAGACACAGTAAATACTTCTTCAATAAGATAGACCCACATTGACCTGACCTCACGGAATGATACATCCAGGTTCAAGTGACAAGAGATCAATTCACAGTGATGGGCTACTAGTGACCCACATAAGACCATTTATCCCAGCTTTCATGGTGCATATCATAAATATTTACATTTCGCTTAAATTCATATTTTGAAATCCTAACCCCATGCTACTGGGACTAGAAAGTAGAACCTTTCAAAGATAATGAGGGTGAGATTCTCATGAGTGGAATTAGTGTCTTTATAGAAGAGACCCAAAAGACCTGTGCTTTTCCTTCCACAATGGGAAGACACAACAAGACAGCTTCTGTGAAACAAGAAGCAACCCTCACCAAGAGCCAAATCTGCTGGTGATTTTTTCTTAGACCTGAGCCTTCAGAACCATGGGCTAAGATAGGGCCAAAGTGGACTAAGACAAAGCATCTTTGCATTTCTCTGAGAAGCTTCAAATTTATGGGGGGGGGGGGGAATGTGTATGTTCTAATATATCAATACTACCTGTCTTAGTTACTCTTCTCTCATTGCTGTGACAAATACCTGACACCCAAATTGAATGAAGGAAGGTTTATTTAGCTCATACTTACTGGAATCTATACTAAGCTGGCTCCAAGGCAGCCTGGCACATGGCAGAGAGCAACCTTTCTGGGCGGTGGCAAAGAGCAAGAGCACAAGGGAGGAGTAGCAGCAGCTCATGCAGCTAGCCTCTCTTCCCTCCTTACATTGAAATGCAAATTACCTGCCCCAGGGCAGGTGCAGCGTCCTCACCCACAGTAATCAATCACAAATTCCAGAAGCTACTCCAAGACTGCACGAGGCTTTGGGAGGACACCCAGACACAAATCATAACACTACCTATGTTTATTTTATATGCCTTGAAAAGGAAAACCAGATTAAATCATTTACTCAGTATGCACAATTTTGCTGCCTACTATGTGACAGGTATTGAACAAGATGCAAAGTATGCATTTTGACCTATTTCATATCAAAACATTTCTCAAGCTCCCAGGGGTCTGTGCATTAAGTAAGTGTAGACTGGATTGGATCACTAATTGCATATTTCCAGTCATTTGCACTCTATTTCCCATTCACACTTGCTGAAAATAGAGGGTACAAGAAATTAATGCCAGATGGCATGTCCTTACCTTATGTAAATTTTGAAACAGTAAAAAATCCAAGGTTTCTGATAAGGACTAGCTTGAATTTAGCCCCAAAAATCAAGAATATAAAGTAAATGTGAGTCTACTAGTGATTCAGGAATGTTTAGCTCTCTTGAGAAATAACATCCAGGCCCGAAATTTAGACCAGAAATATATTACTCCACCACTAAATTGCCTATAGAGTATATTTTAATAAAAATGAAAACAAATCTTTCTTTATAAAATATCAGAACACAAAGTTTAAAAACTCCTTGGAAAGGGGAAAGAAAATCTTCAATTTTTGTGCTCTCATGGTTAAACAGGTGGCATGCAGGCACAAAGCATTACTGAAATAAAAGATTTATCACAAGTGAAGAGAGAAACACAGCATGAATTAAATGTTCACACCAGGAAGGCCAAGAAAATCTTTCTGTCTCACTTGAAATTCTTAGAATTTTATTAATACTAACCCTTATTTTGTGTCTCCCTCACAACTTCATGGATGAATCCGAGTGCCTTACTGTGTATTTTATGTATGTCACTGTTACTCTTACCCTACCCTAAAACTTTACATTTGCATATATTTGACAACTGTCTGCTATGGTTCCCAGACCTGTCTACCAGTTGCTGATCATGTTTCAGCTGCTATCACTGCAGCGTGCCATGCATACACCACAGTTTCTCTAGTGGCCCACAGATACTTCACTCAAGATTCATTTTAAGGAGCAGTATGTGTTTCTCCAAGTGTTGTCAGCTAGGGCCTTAAAGGCAGATAATGACTTCAGGCCCATAAGCAACACAACAGACTATCAGAAGCAGTTCATCCTTCAGAATAAGCCACATGCACCACCAAGTGCAGAAGAGGCCTGCAGGTCTCAAATTCCATGAGAGACAGAGCTTTGGAAGTGAGACAGTGCCAGGTACGCCTGCAACAGCCCTCTTCAGCAAAGCCATGCTTCATTTGCATATGGAGTGAAAGTAAGAATTCCACTGATAAAACTCAGGCCACTTCACAGATTTCTCAAACTTCTTAAATACATGACATTTTTACAAATTGTTTGCAGTCATCTTGTACCTATGCCTTAAAGCATGCTAAGAGCACTGATTTAGAAATCAATAAATTATGTTAGGATAGTCCATGATACACAAAACTAAACTTGGATTCCCTGTCAAGTAATAGTTAAGTATGCAAGGGATATCAAAAGCATCTTTGGGGCCAGCCAGATAGCTCAGCAGACTAAAGCAACTTCTTAGTCAGAGTGCAGCTGCTGGGGTTTGATCCCGGCATGCTGTGCTGGCCCCACTCCCAGGGCTCAATGAGATGGCAATTGAGACTGGGTGTGGTGGTGCGAGACCGTAATCCCAGTGCTTGCAATGCTGAAAACAGGAGAATCACTATGACTCCAATCTACCCAGTGAGACGCCCATAGATCCTGTAGACCCCGTACCAAACACAAAAAAAAATTTTTTTTAATTTTAAACAGCATCTTTGCACACATAGAAAGGGTCTACCAAGACTGCTTAAAACAGCAAATTTTCAACTGCACATATTCAGAAGTTAGAGATGCTACCAAAGATAGGGTAGAAGTTTCCCTAGTAAGAGAAATGCAGGATTTTGTTCAATTTTTCAGAAGATTCTATGAGAACTATGTTCTTCTATACTTACTTTGTATCTTTGTATTTTCATTTTTTAAATGAAAATTGAACACTCTCAGGCACCAGGGATGTCCTACGTGCATTCACCTCTTGTTGTTGGCACATTCCCTGAATCATCAAATACTACTTTCTATATACCCTCAATTCAGAGCCTTCACATCAGGTACTTCAGGTCTGCTGCATGCTATGGAAGAAAAGGTGCGATTTTCTACGTTCAAGTGTTTCTCAGACCACCAAAGAAGTAAAGATGATTCTCAGATGTTTTCCCTTTATGAAAACAAAAGTGAATTCTGATTGTGCTTTCTGTTGATAATATATCTGTGACTTCCATAACATTATAACTTTTGTGAGGGCTTTGTAAAAATGAAAGTACTTGGTAAAAAATACCTGTTTCATGTCATGCCTAAGATGTTTAATATTCAGACAGATAGTGAGGTTAACCTCAACTGCCTAGGTTGCAGGGTAATAACAATAAGCTTCTCTTCTGGAAGGTTAACAACCTAAGTTTGCAGACCAAAA
>NDGN011409672.1:0-16643 GCA_002564285.1 Tympanoctomys barrerae
AAAAAAAAAATAAAAAGAAATGTTAGAGCAATAGTTCCAAAATTTGAAAGTTATCTGGGAAGTCTGATAAAATGTTGCTAAGAGCATTCATTCTCTTCTTGCCCCAATTTTTAAGTTTGGTATGTGGTAAACTGCCTAGGCACCTATATTGTTGATTTGCTTTAATCTGTTAAGTCTAACATGCAGCACCATTTGAAAAGCAGTAACTTGGAACTGATACAGCTGACTGCTTCTTTTCAAGGATGAGCCACATTTAGGGATATTATGTAGGGAGTGTATGAAGCTACAACATGATGGGGGCCTTACTTCTCTTTCCTCACTGCCATGCTACTACACATAAAGGAAAAGAAATTATTTCTGGCTGTATTGTTACAGTTCCCCCTGCTGCTCCATAGCATATAATTCCTCTTCATATTATCACTTAGCTCTGTTTCACAAATTATGCTTATTGAGTAATTCTGTTACATGCTCTAGATCTGTCTAATTTTCTTTAATTTTGAGATGCTTCATTTATTTTTTTTTTTACTTTTTTTCACAACAGAGATACCCTACTTATTAACCTCACTTTTTAAAGAGTAACCTTTAACAACTAACTGTAGACTGAAAAATATTAGGACAAATACATAAGATAATTTACTCTAGATATGAATAGTGTGCTTATAATGAGGAGAAAGTGCTATAGAATTAATTACCAATATTGTATTTTACCCTTTCATATATGATCTGAAAGATGTCTATATATCATTTGTTTTCTGAGCTCCAGTTTCCACAGAAAGCATATTTGCTGTGCTACTGTACCTAACAAGTACATCTCTTGCAAATGTTGGATACATATGCTATTGTCATATTGATGATACATGATACATGGAGAGGATATGTCAATGCTCCATAGCTGAGTGCTTGGAAAGACTTCAAGGAGGAGATGACAAAGGGAATCAAACTTTAAAGTAGTAATTGCTATTTGTAAGGTATGCATTTTTATACTTATCTAAGTGACTGAGAAAAAGACTTAAAGAAGTTAAGTCTTATACATAAAATCAACACATTCGTGGTTTTGGAGTATGGCTCTAATTAGACTTAGCCTCTTATACACAGTATCTCTCTCTCTTCTTTCTTTCTTTCTTTCTTTCTTTCTTTCTTTCTTTCTTTCTTTCTCTTTAGGGAAGGGTCCACGAGGTGTTCAGGGTCTCACTACTAGATAGGACTCATAGTCATCCGTCTGTTTACAGCCTCTCAAGAGCTGGGATTACAGGCACATGCCACCATGCCCAGTCTCAATTGCCTTCTCAGTATGCCCCAGGGGCGGGGCTGACACTGTAGGCCTTAGGATCCAATCCCCGTTCCCTGTTCCCTGTGCCTGCTTGCAGGCACTTTAATCATTGAGCTATTTGGCTGGCCCTCCTTATTTATTTTTGATTTATCATACAGTGTGGATTTTCTTACACCCATTCTTTTATTAAAAAGAAACTTATTTGCTAAATGAAAATCTTCCAAATTTTATTGAAAATTTTTCACAAACCGAGCACATCCAAATGGAGTTTTAGAAATGAAAGCCACTTCCTGATAACAGAGAAGAGAAAAGTTTGCAACACCGATCAAGAAAACATACATTTCATACAGGTGCTTGTGGTAAAAAGAACTATGTATGGATTAACTGAGGCCCTACGGGCTTGCTTTTCATCTTGAAAAGTTGCCTGACTTTTCTTCTATCCAAAATCTGAAAGATTGAGCATCCATCCCTTCTGTTCATGATGGAGAGAGAATGTGGTTAGATGCATGGATTCTCCATTAATATAATCTTGATCTATGGTTCATTTTCTTTCAAGGATGAACCTGAGAAAGGAATACAGTAAAGCTTGTAAAATCTTTTGTAAACTGTACATAACAAAGTATATTTTCTGTATTAATGCTTATACCTCTGCATTTACACAAAGTGTAACAGCTGATCATTCCAGGGCAGATTGAAGTCACAATACCCTTCAAGGAAAACATTTTTACTCCAGTAAAGTATTCTGTTGCATTTTTCATCCTGCCTTCTATTGGAAATTGTTAATGGCGACTCTTAAGTCACATAAGGTGATGGATGGCCATCTAGTTAGGAAATCATTCTTTTTGTTCTTTCCAATCTAGCTGAAAAAGAATTATTTGCTTTATGAGAAAATTAATTACTTCAGGTTAAATAGAGAGCTCCTAAGAAAAGAGGAACAAATGCAAAGCAGTACAGGGACCAAGCAAAGTATTTTTTAAAATGTTTTTAAAAATCTAGGGAAGGAGAAGATATTTCTAATGGGATCCTGGGCTACAATGCTCTATTTTCAATTAGTTAATGCATTTCATTCTTTCATCAATTACAGACCATAAAAGGCCTGCTATTACTTCCCATCAGGCTCCTTTTTCCTCTCATGGAGTAAGATCTCAAAGGGGAGAGAAAAGGTTTCTTGGGGTTTTTTTTAAATGCTTCTTAGAAACATAAGGTGGATGTATTCTGAGAAAAAAACCCATCAGCAGATAAACTTCTCCTTTATAATGGAAAGAAGAAAAGAATCAAAATTTCTGCATCTTTAAAGTCATATGATAGCAGAAGGCCTTTTGAATATCTTCATCATCCATTGTATTGTTCACCTGTTTCTGGCTCCCCCGGGAGAGCCCATTCTTCCCATTCTTTGTTTGAGGTTTCAAGTATTTGTTGAGCTTACAAATTAAGAATCAAAGCATATAATTCTTTGATAGAGAAAGATGTCAAGCTACAGAAATACTGATCTGAGAAGTGGCCTTTCATAAATCCACATCTTAGTTCAAACACCAGTGCAAAACTAAATATAAACTACACATAGGCTTTTAAGGGCTTACCAACAAGTTGAGTCATAAGGAAAACATAAGTATATGAATCTGCATACTCTTCAATGTCTTCATCGGTGGAAAACTAACCTGCAAAACTGTGTCCACCCTAATGGAACTAACAATAACTAAGAATACAAAATACCTACCATTTACAGACACATAGTTATTTTTTAAAACATAAGGGAGCTGAGGTTAAGTGTACAGTCTTGACTTACCTGACGAGAAGACATGATCCTTTGACATATTGCAGTCTTTTTGATTTTTCGTTAATTGTAAGCCAAATGACTATCCCTTTTTTATTTTAAAGAAGTTAAAAACCAATAAATAAGACATTAGAAATGATACACAATGTGAAAATAAAACAAAATGATAGGTATTCAACAATGGTTGTTACATTACACATTGTAGTCTTCAGTAGTTGATCAGGTTACCAGATATAAACATGTAAAATTGGGCCCGGGGCGATGACTCAGTAGAATAAGCACTTCCCTGGCAAGCACAAGGGTCTGAGTTCAACACCTGGTTCTGCAAAAAAAAAAAAAAAAAAAAAAAGTAAAATTTATCAAAATCAAAATTGTAAGCATCTACTTCTCTCTACAGAAAAAAGAAAAAAAGAAAAAGAAAAGTGGTAGTACCATCATCTTGGCTGTGTATACATACATGATTTTCCCCTTCCTTTTTGCTCTTTCTTTTCTCCTTTCCTTCACCCCAATTTTTCATTCCTTTTGCCCTGTTTGTTTCCTTTTTACTATATCTATTGTACCATTCAGACTTTATTTACTCTTTCAAGTTCTTCACCTAGGGAGACAATACAAATTTACATGTGTGGGACTGATTTATTTCACTCATGAGTGTAGCCTCTATTTGCATCCATTTACCTACAAAGGCCTCAAGCTTGTCTTTTTTAATAGCTGAATAATACTCCATTGTATAAAAATACCACATCTTTTTTATCCATTCCCCAGAAGATGGGCATTTTGGTTGTTTCCAAGATTTAACTATGACAAATTGTGCAGCTATAAACATGTATGCACATATATCACTATGGTATGATGTTTTCAATTCTTTAGGAAAAATATCCAGGAGAATCACTGGGTAACATGAAACTTCTCATCCTAGTTTTTTGAACAATTACCCCACTAATTTCCACAGACATAAGGGAATGTAGATTATAGCACTCTACATTTGCACCAACAGTGGAAAAGTGTTCCACAGCCTTCTCAGTATTTATTATTAGTTGATTTATTTATGATAGCCAATTTTTCTAGAGTGAGATGGAATCTCTATTGTTTTAATTTGCATTTCTCAAATGACTAACGCTGTAAAACATTTTTTATTATATTTATTTGCTACTTGTATTTCTTCCTCTAAGACACATGCATTCATCTCAAATGCTCTTTTTTGGATTGGGTCTTTGAAATTTATGGGCCTGATTTTTTAAAAATTATTTATATTTTGCAGGCAAAAGTCCATTGTCTGAGTGATTATTGGTTAAGAATTTTTTCCCAGTTTGTGAGTTTTCTTTTCACTCTTGATAATTTCTTTAATGTGCAAAACCTTTTCAATTAGATGAGATTATAGTTATTGATTCCTTGAAGTATATCCAATGAATTTGATTTTTCTTCATGGATTTTCTGCCTGTTCCCATGTCTTAAAGAAATTTACCTACTTTCTCTTCCATTAGATTTAGTTTTCTGTTTTAATATTTATCTCACCTTTCCACTTTGCCTTGTTCTGAACATGGTGATGGATGTGGATGTGTTAGTGTTTCATAAGTGGAAAGCCAGTTTTTCTAGCATCATTTGTTCAAGAGACTACCTTTCTTCCAGGAAAACCATTTGGCTCTTTTGTCAAAGGTAAGGTGGGTGAGTATGTTCGTAGTTGTGTCACCATCTTGCAATCTGTTTCATTGATCCTCAGGTCTTGATTTTTTGCCACTACCATGCTTATTTTATCAATGTAGTTTTGCAGTATAATTTTAAAACAAGGTTTGTGATAGACCCTGCTTTGCTTTCTTGGCTAGAATTTCCTTTTCTATTCTAAGTCTTTTCTGGTTCCAAAGGAATTTTAGGAATATTTTCTCTAAATCCATGTGGTATCCTAATTGTATTTTAATCAGATTTGTATTGAAATTATATAACAGTTTGGGGAGTATAACTATTTCCAAATGTTGGGTCTTCCTATCCAGAGCAAGAAATGTCTTTCATTTTCTTGAATACTCCTCAATTCCTTTTTCTTCAGAATATTGAAAATTTTATTGTATAGATCTTTTACTCACTTTGTTAGATTGATACTTAAGTATTTAATTTTGGGGGATGCTATTATGAAGAATGTTGTTTCCCTAATTTCTCTCTCAATGAGTTTGTTGTTTGTGTACAGGAATGCTATTGACTTTTAGCTATTGATGTTGTATCCTGCTACTATACTGGATTTGTTTATTAATTCTAGAAGTCCCTTGGTGGAAACATTTGAGTCTTTCATGTAGAGTATCATGTCATCTGCAAATAATGATAGTTTAACTTTCATTCTTATCTAATTTCTCTGGCTATTTCCAGAACTATATTGAATAGAAGTGGTGATACTGGACATCCCTGTCTTGTACCTGAGTTCAGAATGAAAGCTTTTAGTTTTGTCCATTTAGAATAATGTTCGCTAGGGAGATAGCTCAGAAGCGTAACAGCCTTTCTGGCAAGCACAAGGTCCTGAATTTGGTTCCAAGTATCTACCACAAAAGATGTTGTCTGTTGATGTATCATAGATGGCTTTTTTCAGAGTGAGGTACAGACAATATATTACAATTTTCTGAAAGTTTTTTATCATGAATGAATGGTGAACTTTGTCAATAGTTTTTGTCTGCATCTATAGAGATGATAATACATTTGGCTTTGTTGATATAGTGTATTACATTTATTGATCTATATATGTTAAACCATCCCTGATTCCCTGGAATAAATCTTATCTGGTCATGCTCTATAATCTTCTTGATGATTAACAAATTTCATGTGTTAGTATTTTACTGAGTATTTCTGTATCTATGTTCTTTAGGGAGACTGGCATACAGTACTCTTTTTTGGTCACATCTTTCTCTGGTTTTGGTATCAGTGTAATATTTGCCTCCAGAAATGAGCAAAGGATAGTTGTTTTCTTTTCAATTTCATTGAAGAATTTAAGGAGAATTGATATTAAATCTTCTCTAAATTTCTGGTATGATTATTCATCAGTACCTGAGCTTTTCTTTGTGAGCAAGTTTTTTTTATTACACTTTCAACTTCATTAACTAAAATTCGGTTTTTCAGAGTGTCATTTCTTCTTGATTGAGTTTTGTTGATTCATATATCCAGAAATCTGTCCTTTTCTTCTGTGTTTCCTATCCTATGAGAGTACGGATTTTTGAAGTAGGTATTGATGATCTTCTGAATTTCCATAAGGTCTATACAGATTTTACCCTTTTCTTTCTTTGTTGCATGATTTGAGGATTTTTTGCTTTCCTTGTCTTGGATGAGTTTGGCTGAGAATTTATTAATTTCATTTAATGTTTCAAAGAACCAACTGTTTGACTAATTGCTTTTTGTATTATTTTCTTTGTCAAAGTTGCATTAATTTCTGCAGTACTCTATATTTCCTCACTTCTTTTGGCATTGGGCCTGATTTGCTCTTCTTTTTATAGAATCTTGAGGTGCAGCATTAGGGCATTTATTTGTTCTTCTATTTTTCTAATGTGAGAGGTCACCACTATAAATTTCTCTCTTAGGGCTTCTATGTTGGCAACCTACAAATTCACTTAAGCTGAATTTTCATTTGATTCTGATATTGTTTAATTTTTTCTTTAATTTCATCTGTGACTATTAAAGGGGGTGTAATTTGATCTCCACAAGTTTATGAATTTGGTGCCATTTCTTTTGCCATTATCTTCTAGTTTCATTTCTCTATGGTTAAATAATATGTGTGGGATAATTACAATTCTCTTGCACTTAAATAAGTATATTCTATGTACAGTATGTGGTCCGTTTTAGAGAAAGTCCCCATGTGTACCTGAACAAAAGGTGTATTCAGATGTTGTTAGGTACAACTCTGTACAAACATTTACTAAGTCCATTTGTTAAAGGATTTGGTTTCTGTTATGCTTCCTCTTTGCTAAGTTTTGACCCGTTGATCTACCCCTTTGAGACAATGGGGTATCAAGATCCCTTGTGAGAAGTGTATTATTGGTTATTTCATTTTTCATATCCTTTAAATTTTGTCTTACATATTTGTATGTTCCCATATTTAGTGAATACATATTTATGATTATCGCTTCCTCTTGAAGTTTTCCCCTAGTAATTATTCAGTAACCCTCTTTCTCTTGTTTGATCTTTCTTGGTTTTAAATTCACATTGTCTACCAACAGAATTACTATCTCTGGTTTGTTTTTTGTTTTTTGAGTTCTTGGTGCATGGAGTATTGTTTTCCATTCTTTGGCTTTCAGCCTAGAGATTTCCTTTCAATTTAAATGTTTCCCTTTTAAATAAGATATTGTTATATTTTGTTTCTTGATCCACTCTGCCAGTCTGTTTCTATCATTTGGTAAATCGAGGCCATTTAAATTGATGGTTAGAACTGATATATATATATATATTGACTTACCTTTGTCATATTATTTTCCTGATGTTGGCTCCCTACTTTTTCTTTTTGTTTAATTGCTTGCCCTGCATGGTGGTTTCATTCTGGTTTTATTATTGAATTGTGTTCATTTCTATTTCTTTGTAGAATATTTGTCATTATTCTTTGTAGAGTTGGTTTGGTGGTAATGAATTTCTTTAGTAATTCTTTGCCATGGAAGTGTTTTATTTCTGCATCAATTTTGCAAGATAGACTTGAAGGTTACACCAACCTGGATTTGAACTTGTATTCTTTCCAACTCTGAAATACTTCACTCCAAGCTCTTCTTGACTTCATGATTTTTGTTGAGAAATCCACTGTGAATCTGATCAGCTTTCTTTATATAAGATCTATTTTTTAATAGTTTTCAATATGCCTTTCTTGTGTTGAATTTCCAGAATTTTGATTATTATGTATCCTGATGCAGATTAATTTTGGTTAATGCTAATCAGAGTTCTTTATGCCTCACATAATTATGTTAGATTCTTTTCTCATCCTTAGAAAGTTTGCTACTAAATTATTTCTGTAAGTAATCATTTTATGTCATTTGTGTTCACTCCTTTTTCATTGATACCTATCAGTCTTATGTTGTTCATTTTTGCATCATCATAACGGTTTAATTATTATTTCCTGATTCCTTTTTATGTTTTGAAAGATTTATTTATTTATTTACTTACTTATTTATTTATTTATATGGTATGGTGTCATCCTATACACCTCAGCCTCCCCAGTGCTGGGATTACAGGAGTGTGCCACTATACGTAGCTTCATTGGCCACCTCGGTGTGGGACCAGCACAGCATGCAGTACCAGCGATTGAACCTGTGTCCTTGTGCTTGCCATGCAGGCACTTAGACCGCTGAGCTATCTCTTTGACGCTACTTCTTATTTTTAAGAGATCTTTCTTTTCATGGTTGCATCAATGTCTTCAAGGTCTGAAAGACTATCTTCAGTTTTAGTCAAAGAGCTTTTTCTGGCTTTTAATGGAATTGCTGTATATATCTTTGATATGTTTCATGCATTGTAATTCTTTCCTGGATTGTTTATTTGAAGTTTTCTTCATTTTTCTATGCTCCTGTATTTTTTTATCAATGCTTTCTTTAGATAATCTCAGCAATTCTTTCATTATTATTATTATTTCTTTTTTACCTGACAGATTATTTCTGATCTGATTTCCTTTTTGCCCATTTGGAGTTTTTTCTTTGCTTCAGTTGCTATCATTTCAGAGTTTTAAAGCTTGTGACTTCCAATTTCTTCTATATTGCTATGACTTTGATTTGTACTGTGTGGCCTGGAGGCCTGAGATTACATTTTGCTCCTTCATCTTGTCATTTCCTATTTCAGAAAGAACTCTGATTTTGATTTCTGTGATTACCGTTGTGAAATTTTGATATTAGATAGCTATATCACTATTGTCAAGGCCACTCTAGGGGATGTTTGTTCTTCAGGGATATCTCGTGTGTCAGAGTTTCTTGGTTTATGTCTATCCTGAGATCCTGCCTTCCAATTCACTGAGAGTGAGCTGTCGATTTCTACTTGGCACCGTCCTCTATTTTTCAGTGTAAAGGTATGGTGAAGTTATTGCCTCTGGGCTTTCCAATATTATTACCCAAGGAAGAGCAAGTGGTTAAAACAGATTTGAAATTCTAGCTACAGTAGTACCATTAGCTATAATCATAACACCAAGCAAAATTTAAAAATTGACAGACTTTTTTAACTATTTTTTTTTACTTTCAGTCAAAAAAGCGAAGTCTATAGTTATATAACAGAACAAACTGTAGACTGGAGCTTGTATACTAAGTGTTCCCTCTTGCTAGAGTGGATTTACCCCATGTTTCTCTGGCCAGGCTAGTTGCCCAGTTCTAGGTGTTTAATGTCACATAGGAGGATGAAGCAGGCAGCTGGATTCCTCTCCCTACCTCTGATAGTCTCCCTGCTTTCTGCCTCTCTTCCTTGGCATGCACATCTATGGTTATCCAGTTACTTTTACTTCAAATATACATGTTTTCCTGTGTTTTTATTTCCCTATGTGCATTTCTCTCTACTTCTCAGGCCAATACTTTTTTCCAATATGTTTATTCCAATTGCTTAAACTTGTCCTCAAATAATTATTTAGTGGGGAAAAAAGCTACATTCTTTGCATCATTGATATAATTCAGTACGTCTCAACACTCAATCAGAAAATGTTGTAGGAGAAAGAACTAAGATCTGAACAAAAAAAAAAAAGAAACAATAGACTCCAATTTTAGCTATGTATTTTAGAAAGATTTTCTTTTCAATCACCACCATTTATGATTCTCTAGTAATTACATTTGTGGTCAGACCACTTATAGCATTGGTAACAAAGCCTTCTAAATCCAGATGACAGATATTCTGTATTCTCAGCCCATTTGGAGGGTAGCCACTAGTCTAATAATATTAGTTTTTTCTCTTGAGAGCTGTTTCCTCCATGAATGACCTTCAGTCTACCATTTGAATTAGATAATGGCCTGATAACTGAAATTAATTGCTTCAGAGAGAAGGCCCAATAGAGCTCTTCCTATGAGTCAGGCATTGACTCAGGGTGAGGGATTATTTCAGAGCAAGCTATTTAAAACCATCTAACACATGAATCAGTTCATTAGAAAAGAGCATAAGAAGTTAGGGATATCCTTCACAAAAAAAAAAGAATAGAAATTTTAAAGAGTAAAATAGACAATGAATAGGCAATGGTGACTGGAAGACACAATAAAATTACCAGTGATTTGTACATCCTACCTAGTTTTAACCTCCTGTAGAGCACGTGAAAGAGTATCTATTTGTTTTTCCTGTATTAGTCACAGCAAACAAAATATTCAGCAAATATTTAGTTGGAATTGTATTGCTGTTGCTAGTGTGTGATGATACCCATCTCTGTGTGTAGAGTACATAAAAATTGCTGGAAGTGTTTCTAAAGCATACATCATCTATGGCTTGTTAATCCCACAATGTTTTGTGTCACTTCCTTCTGACTATTTCCTTTGTCCAACTAGTTAGCCAATTTCCTCAAATTTTTTAGTCTTATTTATCATATATTACCTTTTTTCATGGGTTGTACTAGTAGAGCATCTCCAAGTACTATTACTTGAACTCTTCACCTTGCCCTATTTCTTTAAGCAAAGATAAAGGATAGAATGACGACTTTTCTTTTAAAAATTTATTTTATTAGGTACCACACCAATTGTTACATCCTTTGAAACTTTATATCATATATTTTTATCATTTTTCCCTGTCTTATCTGGACTCTTTGCATTAGATTTTGTTAATTTTAATTTCAGGTAATTCCTGACTTCACATTTCATTTTCTTATAATATCTTTATATATGGCCCTGTCTTTTTCTTCTTTTAATTTTTATTTATGTTTTTCGTACAGGGTCTAGCTGTGCAGCTCAGACTCATAGTGATCCTCTTATCTCAGCCTTCCTAGCTCTGGGATAACAGGTGTGTGCCACCATGCCCTATTTCAGTGGCTGGCACAGTACACCCAGTGCTTGGGGGCTGGCACAGCATATGATACTAGGGGTCCAACTCAAGTCTTTGCACTTGCCAGGCAGGTATGTGAACCACCAAGCTATGTCCCCAGCCCTGGCCCTGTCCTTTAATATATGTATTACAACATAATATTTTTCATATTTATTCTTATAGCCTCTATTAGTATAAGTTGCAATAAATGCTATTGGGTTTTCTGTCATTTGATAAAATATTGTTTGGTGACTTTAGATAACTCATTTAAAATATAAGAAAGGTTTTAACAAATTGTTTCATAAATTCTGGATCTTTTTACACACAAAGCTTTCTAAAACACTCCTTGTACATTCCAGCCTTGTTTATAAGATAGACTGAAGCATGTCTGCTTTAATAATATAGCACATCCAGACACAGTTAAAAGGCAGGAAAGTTGGTAATTCCAGTGTATCTCAATGGCCTATGGAACGGTTGGTGAACAAAGCTGTATCAAAGAAACCACCAAGTCCAAAGAGAATGGAATTGGGCAGCAGTGATGATCAAGCAGTTTTTTGTTTGTTTGTTTTGTTCTGTTTTGTTTTGAGACACAGGTCAAAATAATTCTAAAATAGACACAGACCAGAGAGTTGACCAAGAATATAACTACTATAATTATAACATATAATTACTATAGAAAATTGCATAATTAGTTGTAAGGCATAAATAAGTACATGATAACAATGTCAACTTTAAGGGGGAAAACTTAGAAGACCAAGGAAAATAGTGACAGTAGCTCCTTTAAATTCTTGGCATTGAATTGAATAGTTTCTCTTTTGTCTTCCAAAAACATTCTTTTGCCAGGAAGATAGCTCAGTAGAATAAGTGCTTGCCTGGTAAGCACAAAGGCCTGAGTTCAATCCCTGGTTCCACCAAAAACCAAAACAAAACAAAAATAAAAACATTGTTTGGAAATTCACAGCTCTGTTTGTTCTCCAGGGAAACAAAACTGGGTTGTATCACTGGGAATGCTTAACCTGTGGTTTCTCCTTGGTTTATTCATGCCAAATATTGGAAGGAGATTGGAAAAAGGGGAAGCCAACGTGTTGGGGCTTGCTTAACCATAACCTTCTGATGCTGAGGCCCAGAGGACCCATCACATGAGGTACTATTACTCTCTGACCTGTTTTCTCATATATACTCTCTTATCTTTGTGGTTACCAAAGTGAAACATGTCAAATAATTTAGAAGATTTATATAAAAATGTAGTTCTCTTAATGTGTTATTTATATCAATTCTCATTTTCCTAGAAGCAACATTTCTCAATTCCATGTCCCACTGTTTGCTTTCCAGTTTCTAAACAATGTGCATGAAGTAGGTGTCTTGACCTTTTGGGTTTTATAAAAACTTATTAAATTTCTAGGGAAAAAATCTAGACTATTGTGTTTCTTACATTGCCCTCACATACTCACATAAATTATTTTTTCCTTCCCTCTTCCTTAAGTGATGGCATAAATTTTAGTTAGTCTCTATGGTGAATTTATGCTACTGTGGTGAGGTAGGTGTCCATAATTCAGTGCACAATTTTTTTATTCTTTCTGAAACTTAGTTCTTGTTTACTTTTTCAGAACCCATCCTTTGCTGTCATAAATAAAGTTTTCTGTAGTTAATTTTAAACATTTTTCTTTCTGAATAATAGCCCTGCAAAACATCCCTATTCTCCCCAGGCATTGTAGTACACACCTGTAATCTCAGAACTAAGTAGTTTGAGGCAGGAAGACTGTTGAGAGCTTAAAGTCATCAGGGACCACGTGGCAAGTTCAAGACCAGCCTGGACTGACAAATGAGGTGCTGTCTCTAAAACAAAGCACAAGGAAACAAAGAGATGCTTTTATATTTTTCTATTTGGTTGCTGAAATAATGCTCTCTTGGAATAGCTCTTCACCATCACCATGGACATCTGTTTCTACTTTCTCACACGTGAAATCCATAGTTTTCTAAATCCTTTGACCTCTAATATATACATTATTTCTGTATCATTTTGAAATACATATCGTAGTATTTTGAGAAAAGACTATGTGTGAGGAAAATGTTTGAGATCTTATATCTTTCGGTACAGGGCTAGGGTTGGAAAATATACTCAGAATTTTGGTTGTCTTGTCCATCATATTCTAAATTATCTCAATGTTGTTAGAGAGAATCTTAATGCCTTTGTGAATCTGTCTTTAGTATGTGAGACTTTTTCTTTTCCTTGAAATTATGTAAGATCATCATCTTTTATGGGCTCTATTTGGAATGGGTTTTTATCTGCTACAGTAGTATTTGGTAAGCGGAATGATCAATTACTCACAATGTTTACTGTACTATTTTAACACCATGTACCCTAAAATGTCCCATCCCCAGGGCTAAGCAAACAAAGATTGTAAGTTACTTCATAAAGGAGTCCTCCCAACTTGAAACATCATGAACTACAGTTGTGTGAAGTTTTCTTAAATTATTAAATAATTTTATTTTCTTTGTATTCTTTTTGGTGGTATTCTTTCAGGTACAAGTCTGAAATGAAAAAAAAAGAAATTCTCTTCTAAGGGCCAGTTAAATATCTCAGTGAATTAAAGCACTTGCAAGCAAGCATGGGGTCCACACCTGCTGTGCTGGTCCCACCACCAGGGTGCATGAAACTGCAAGTGAGACTTGGCGTGGTGGCACACGCCTGTACTCTCAGTACTTGGGAGGCTGTGAACAGGGAAATCACTATGAGTCCAATCTAGTAGTGAGACCCTGAACACCTGTAGATCCTTCCCTAAATTACAGAAAAAAAAAAAAATAATTCCCAAGTCTGAGCTGAGAAAACAGCTTCTCAGAAAGATTTTCTCTTTGTGTAATTTTCTTTAAAATTTTATGCATACTTATAATTTTGTATAGAATCTTGGTTTTTTTTTTTTTTACTAACCTGGAATTGACCTCAGGTCCTTGTGCTGGCCAGGGAAGTGTTTATTCCACTGAGTCATCTCCCTGGGCCTGTATTGAATCTTTATCTCTGATGATTTTTATCATACAAAGACTTTTAAAATTCTCTTAATTTTTAATTTTTTATAACAACCCATTACTATTTAATGCATGTGTCATTTTTTCTAAGGTATACATAGATTTTTCTGTTTTAGGTATTATTTCTCCTTATTGTTGAGCCTTTAGTGTTTGAGATCTGCCTAATATATTTGGTAATTATTTGATATTCATCACACTGCAAAGTGGTACACTGAAACACATTAGGATGATTGGTCTGTGTAGTAAGTCAGTGTCAGTGTAGACATTGATTGAAAGTCTTTTTTCTAAAGTTATTTGCTACTTCAAAATGTATTGTCAATATTCTTGCCCAATTTTCTTGTCCCAGAAGTTCAGCAGTAAAGTCCTTGGGCTCAACTCTTTTGTGTGATTTCCCTGTCGATGTTTGTCTAGGAGAACAATTTTCATCCTTTTACCAGGTCCTCTGAGTTAAAATTCCCTCAGGCAAACCAAATCTCTTAGGAGAGTAACTCCTCATCCGTAATAGCAAAGGAACTTGAATTACTATTCTGATATTAGTGGGAAACACGATACAGTAGTCTTAAATTTTTATTGTGCAAACACAAAACATACAGCTATTTATAATACCATGTCAACTTTAATTTTGAAAGTTCTTTTTTTAAATGTATTTAGTATAGCGTCTCACTACACAAATTGGACTCATAGTGATTCTCCTATATTCAGGCTCCCACGTGTATGTACAGGTATGTGACAACATGTCCAGTCTCAATCACCCTTTCCCTGTGCACGGGGTAGGGGTGGGGGTGCTGGCAAAACATTCCAGGTATTGAACCCCGGCCCCTGCATCTGTCTAAGAAGGTGCTTTGCTCCACTGAGCTATCTGGGTAGTCCCGGAAGTTCTTGTATGTTTATTTTTGAGAATTTTTGGCATTTTGTATTGTTAATCAGCTTTCCATTTAGTTACCTCAAGAGCATTATTAATGCAAGAGCAACCTCCTGTTCTGTCTTAACTCCCATCCTTCCCCTAAAATGATTTTTCAACTCAAATCATTTTGATCATATCATGTTTCATCATTTAAATCCTTCTCTTTCTGTCTTTTCTTTCTCTGTCTCTTTGTCTCTGTCTGTCTCTGTCTCTGTTTCTCTTTCTTTCTTTCTTTCTTTCTTTCTTTCTTTTTTCTTGTTTTTTATTGAAACATGAACCAGAACCTTTGCTATATCTCCAGCTTGTTTTATTAATGCTTTATCTTGAGACACAGTTTTGCTAAGTTGGTTTGAATTTGCAATCCTTGTGCTGCAGCCTCACAAACTGCTGAACTTACAGGCATGCATGTCCATGCCTATATGAAATTATTTTTTATTGGCTTACTGAATACTTAGAAGGAAATCCCAAAGTATTCTATGATATAAAAATTCTTATGTGATATTGCCCTTGCAAAACCATACCATGCACAACTAATTTTAGTACTTTGCTAGTCCAGCCAGGTCATTACTAGTCAAGTCTTTCCTTGATGGGAGGTCATAGCACATGGTGTTCTCACACTTTGGAATTTTTTTTTTAATTTTGATTTTGACTTTGAGTAAATTTTGTTCTCAAATTAAAGTGGAAATTAGAGATCCAGCCCAGCCCAGGACCTGGGACTGTGTGGGACAGCTTCCAGCTTCCCTAAGCCCAAATGACCTCTTCAGACCAAAACCCAGGCACACTGAATGAGTCACACCCTGTGTCACACGCTTGGGACCCCTCCAGCCCTCTGAATCTCCCTTCCCCAAGCCGCTGAGTGAGTGAGGACTTCTGTGATGCTCTCCAGACACCAAGATCCAGCCCAAGCCCAAAACCTGCTAGTGTGTGGGAGAGCTTCTGCACTCCCTTGTGCCCCCGTGGGCCAGGGGCACAAAAGAAGGGCACAACAAGTTCAGTTCCAAGGGCTACAGGAGGAAAGATCTGAACACAACAGCTACAACCAAACCAGGCATAACTAGATAAACTCAAACTTAATAGATTTACACACAAATGTCAGCAGGTGCTAAGGTTATAACTGCTCCAAAGCTCTACACAAAAGGTCAGAGGTCAGTGCAAAACACAATGACAAGGAGAAGGAGCAAAATGCAAGCTCAGGCCTGGAGCCCACACAGAAAAACTGCAAAGGACACTAGCTCAGCTGAAATGTATGAATTAATAGCATCAGAAAAAAAAAAGTATAGAGGAACTCAGCACAATTACTTACTGAAATAAAAAAAAGAAATTGCTGAATTCATAGCATCTGAAGTAAAGAATCAAATACAGAAACATATAGAGGAAATTCAATTTGAAAAAAAAAGTTTGCAGTAAAAGAATAAATAATTGCTTGTAAAGAAGGCATTGATAAAAAATAGAGGAGATTAGAAAAATAACGGATTCCTTGAATGAACAACACAGGAAAGAAATGAATCACATGAAGCAGAGTCAAAGAGATATAGAGGAAATTAAAATCTCAATCATAAGCTTGTAAAACCGTTTGAGTGAAAGTGAAGTCAGAGTTTCAGATCTTGAAGTCGCTGGTGCAGATAGTGAAAAGGTAAGACGATATCTCACAAAAACAACTAGGATGCAGGAAAAAATAATTCATCACTTGCAAAATGATGCAAAGATGAACAATGTGAGAATAATAGGCATCAATGAGAAAAAAGGAGTCAATACAA
>NDGN011409678.1:0-11458 GCA_002564285.1 Tympanoctomys barrerae
TTGCTTGGCTTAGCTTGTTCTAAGTAGGTGCTTTAGACCACTGAGCCATCTCACCAGCCCAACTAGCAAGTATTTCTAATGAAGTGAGAACACAACACATGGAGACCTGGGGGGTCCAGACAAAGCGGTGCAATCAAGTCACGTCCCTAAGAGCGCAGAGGTCTAAATGTCTAAAATCAGCGATTTGTTTCTACCTAAGAAGACAACAGAATAAGAGCAAAGTGGACCAAAAAGAGCAGAGGAAAAGAAAAATCGTGCCAGGGCCTGAAACTGGCGAAGCAGAAAACAAGCAAATAGCGAAAACTGATCAAGCCGAGCGAACTCCAAAATGATGAATAAAATTAGCAAGAGTGATCAAGAGCGAATGAAAGTTCACGTTTCCTCCATTAGGAACACCAAAGACATTAAAAAGGCGGTAAGGGACTATTATGAGTAACTGTAAGCCGACAAATTAGGCAACACAGAAAAATGGAAAATCACTTGAAAAACACCTCTTGCCAAAACTGACACCAGAAGAAAACAAAAAGATAAATAGTCCTACAGCTACTAAAGGGGTTAAGTTCACAAAACAAAGCAACCCAAAAGCTCATCACAGAGAGGACCCAGGGCCAGCTGGTTTCACCGTCAAACACATAAGAAAAAGGGACTGTAGGTCGCACCCAGATGCAGAAAGCAGAGTGCAGAAACGGTCTTGCATTGCGAGGCCACCCGGGTTTGTCGACAAGTGTCTGACAGCAAGTCTCTGGGGACGCACGCTCCCTGCGGGGTGCTCCAGCCTCTGTGAGGCAGACGCTTGCATCACGGCCCCTCACAGGCAAGCAGCGAGACGTCAGCATGCGGAGTGGTCAGTGAGAGGTGGGTCCTGACCCTCCCAAGGCAGAGCTCTCAAGTCCAAGCTGACAAAGCATCACAAGCAAGTAAAGTGACAGACTGCTTCTTAGGAATAGAGGCAAGCGTTTTAATTATTTTTAGGGTTTTTAAATTACTGGACTGTATACAGAGCAATGGTTTCACTGCAGCATTTTCATACACATATGTGGGAAATTCTTCCCACCTTGGACAATCTGCTCAGTGAGATCCTCTCTCAAAATAAAAAAGTCAAGAAGGGCTGGGCGTGTAGCTCAGTTGCAAAGAGCCCAAGTTCAGTCCTCACTACCACAAACAAACAATACAATTTGGCTAGGTCAAGTCCAACAATACAATAAAAGGACCCTGCCCTGTGACGCAGGAATGTTTAGCCCTGGAATGCAAGGCTGGATTAATATTTAAAAATCAATTTATTTTACCATGTTAAAAAAATGGGAAAAAAAGAAAAAGATGGAGGAAAATTAACAGTTTCGATGTCTCCATCTAAAAACAAGGGAGAGAAAATGACCAAATTCATCACCCATTTGTGATAAAATCTCTCTTTGAATTAGAAACTGAAGGAATCTTTCAATGTGACAAAAGCTAAGTCCTGGAAACCTACAGCTTTCGTCCTAAGATTCCAAACTGAGCGGTGACATTTCCCTGGTCTTAGTTCAGGAAAGGTTCTCGTAGGAAGGACACGGAAAGTATTAATCATTAAAACATTCTCAACCTGGTAGGTTGGACTTCACCACAAGTTTTAAAGCTTGTCAGGACTATTTCCAGTAAAAGTAAAAAGCTCACGTGATGGGAGAGGGATGCCTAGTCCCTCGTCAAATGTGGGACTTGGATCCAGAGCACACGAGGCGCTCTGGGAGGGCAGCACAGAAAGACAACTCAGTTGCAAGTTGTCAGGCATTTATGGCCGAGACATTTTGATACTCAGTAACCACATGGGAAACTGTTTGGCACCAGTGTCACCAGGAAAATGCCCAAGGATGGTATTACACCAGGATGCTGTTACCCCCCCCAACATCTAGTGTGGAGGAGTCTGTGTCATGGGTGAGGAGTGAGTGCATTTGTTGCTGTCAGGAGTGAGAAATAATGTGATCACTTTGAGAAACTGCTCACTTTTCTCTTAAAACATACGCCTCTTCTGTGATCCAGTAGCTCATGCCCACTGGCTAAGAAATTTCAAACATGCATCCGCACGAAGACTTGCACATGGGTGCTTACAACTGCTTTGCCCGCGGGCACTCGGCCTGGCCCCAGTGCCAGCACCCTCTCTTGTAGAGAGGCGGCGCCTCTGTAGCAGCGCATGCACTCGTGGAGCCCTGTGCAGCAAGAGGCAGGAAAGAGTTCCCTCCAGGCTTGCCCAGGACGGGAGCCTGCCTTGGACCTACCTAGAGAGGGAGCCAGGCGCGATGACCAGGGCGTAATCACCTTTATGAAGTTCTAGAATAGGCAGAACCCATCTCTGGCAAAAATAAAAGTCAGAACAGAGCTGCCTGGTCTGTGCATGGGGGGCCGACGAGGGAGCAGGTGGAGTGCGCTTTCTGGGCCGTGACGTGCTGCGCTGAGACGTGACCGCGTGGGCGCGTGCGTGAAGAAGTGCCTGAACCCGCCCGGCAGGCATGAGCATGAACCGCAGGCAACTCAAAGGATGCGGAGGAGCACCTGGGCGTGGAACTGCCCAGCTGTAGAGTGGGCATCTAGCAGGCTGTTTCCAAGGTGCTCGTGCCCTCAGCGGGCCTGAGAGCAGAGGGCTGGGCGCCACGTGCCCATGTGTGGTGCTGCCAGGCCTTGCACGCTAACCATTCCGGTAGGTGTGTAACGCACAGTCTTGTCCTTTTCCGTACTTCCCAACTTCGCCAGAGCGCCCATACGCAGGCGGACAGCGGGGCTCGAGTGGGGAGCAACTGCTGGGACCCGAGGCCCCCCACAGGAGCCTGCTTCAGCCTAACCCAGCCTAAGATCCCTTGGCCTTCCCATGCTGAGCTAATCGCAACCACACAGAGACCAGCCACAAAGTGTTCCAAGTCAAACTGCAGATTCTCTCAAGCGGGGAATCGCACTGGATTACAGCTCCTACCCCCTAGTGGGGTCATGCTGCAGTGCGACTCGGGGTACAATACAGCACAGTGCTTGCACTAGTGACCACGCAGCAAAGCCCAGACACAGAGGTGTGTTTGCCCCTGACACCCACCCAGATGGTCTTTTTTTTTTTTTTGGTACCGGGAATCGAATTCAGGACCTTGTGCTTGCCAGGTAGGCGCTGTGCCACTGAGCTGCATCCCCAGCAACCTGTGTGGTCTGCAGTGTGTTAATTAGTGGCCTGGAAAACACACAGATGGGAGCACAGCTCTGTGCCTGCGCCACTCTTGGGGCACGGCCTGGGCCACGCTTGGTCTGTTTTGGGTGAGTGTGCTGGTCACAGAGGTGGCGTTGGAAGCACTGGCAAGAAGCTGTGTTGTCACC
Organism: Tympanoctomys barrerae; assembly: GCA_002564285.1. Classification (NCBI taxonomy): domain Eukaryota; kingdom Metazoa; phylum Chordata; class Mammalia; order Rodentia; family Octodontidae; genus Tympanoctomys; species Tympanoctomys barrerae. Next base: position 3,325 of record NDGN011409678.1, read on the forward strand.
TGCCCTTCTCCTTCAAGCCGATTGTGGTTGGTTCTGCCTTGCTGTGCAAACAGATTTACAAATTGCTGTTATGACACTCAGGCTTGTTTTGTAGCCTTGAATATGATGATGTAAAATAATACTAAGAAAACAGCTACCAAACTGTGTGCTCAGGGCATAGCAGGGGCAGGGCCACGACGCCTGCTCAGAGGCTCAGATCTCGGCGCCTGGAAGCAAGCGATGCCTGCCACTGTTTTCCTTAAAGTATGTTTTAGGAGAGCAGGGAGGGGCAGCGCGGTGACAGCCTGAGTGTCTTCCACCCGTCCAGTTTGGGACACCTTGTTCGATGCCCGGTAGCCCCCGGGGTTTAGCTGTGGTAGACACGGGCTGGAGAGATTCAGGAGCACCCACCAGCAGAGTGCTGGGGGCAGGACACATGGCCTGCGCGTGCCAGGCAAGCGCGCCGCCCTTGTGATGCGCTCCAGCCCCAGGGGGAGCGTTTTTGGCCGGGGGATCAGGGGACATTACTTAACGTTTCCTGTTGTCTATCAATTATTTGTTGCTGTAGAACAAAACTCACCCAAAACTTACCAGCCTCCCAGAACGCACATTTATTATTTTGCAGTTGAAAATCCCAGGCAACTGCCGTACAGGGTCTTAGCAAGGCTCAGCCCGCTGAGGTGCTGGTCCTCTGAGGCTGGGGAGGGATGGGGGCCTCTTCCACAGTGGCGGATGGGCTCCGGGTCTGCCTGAGTGCGCTAGTGGCATGAGGCGTCCTCCCTGGTGAGGGTGAGCCGCCCTTGGCATCACACACACCGCTCGCTGGAGGAGTCCTGGCCGCCTGTTGGAACCACCCTGGACTTCCTCAGTGCTGCTTCGGGGTCTCAGCCCAGGCTCGCCCGGGCTCAGGACAGCAGCCGCCACACTGCTGCCTGGCGGTGGCCAACGTCCATGTCATGCACAGGGGACAGATTAGTCATGGTCTTGTGAATTTAACAAAAAATAATTGGTGAATTTTTATTTTTAGTTTTCATTCGCTAGTTTTGTTCATTTTGGTCAGAGCAAGGGTTATATTATTTATCTGAGTTTTACTAGGTTTTTGTAAAAACGGCCCAGCAGGTGTCCATCTGGGGGGTAACCTTCCATGGCCTGAGTGTCTCTGTCCCTCCCGGGTTAGCACCCACAAGGTGAGGCACCGGAAGCTGTGGCCTTGGGAAGTGGAACAGGCACGAGGGAGGAGGCCTGGCCCCAGAGGGCATTCCTGCCCGCCCCTGAAGCCAGCGGGCGCGCACTCCGCTAGGAAGCAGCTCCTCCAGGTGGGCATCTGCCCGCGCCCGTCGGGGGCGTCCCCAGAGTCCAGGGCTATGAGCACGAATCCCGCTGTGTGTGAGTCCTCTGCTCCGTGGTGTTCTGTGATGGTAGCCAGAACGAACCCGACTCCTTTGGCCCCGGGAGGCAGGAGTCATGTCCCGGGTCGTCGGGGTCTCACTGAGTCTCTGCCAGTTTGTTCTTCATGCCCTTCCCAGCCTGACCTCTGAGCTGCGGCCTCCATGGCTGGGGTTTTCATGGAGAAACGTCCCAACCCAGGACAGGTCCTGGGTGGGGGGGACAACCAGGGCCAGTGGGCTTGCTGCCCTTGGGGACAGCTGCTGGGGCCCACAGTGGCACCTTGGAGGAGGCCCCTTCCTGCCTGGGAAAGTTGCCGATGGACACAGTACCGCATCAGTTAGGAGGCGAACTTGCTCTAACCCCAATCGGCAAATTCCAGAGCAAGTGGGCTAATCCGGTGCTGCTGATCATGAACTTAGAAAATGATTTTACCAAAAGACTTATTTAGCAGCATTTAATTCACTGCCTATTAGCTTAATTAAAGTGTGCCTTCTTGATTCACACTTTTTTGGTACTGGGAATCGAACTCATGACCTCGCGCTTGACAGGCGGATGCTGCTCTGCTGAGCCATATCCCCAGACCTGACTCATGTTTAAAAATAACTTGATTGGGCTCTTTATTAGGAAGCAGGAAGCAGGAAAGAGTCATCCTTTGGTCATCCTGCGCGTGGGAGCCAGGCCCGGCGTGGAGGAAAGGCTCCTGCTGTCCTCTCCTGCCTGCGGGCTGTGGCCGCTCTTGTCTCGCTGCCCTCTGGTGCAGCCCACTTCCAGGAGTCCTGGCCTGCAAGGGGCTGCACCTCACGAGGTTGCCGGCTCTGCCTCACCCCAGCCACTCTGAGGAGGCACAGGCTCCTCGGAGCATCCAGGTGTGAGGCCAGAGTGCCTCTGGGTCAGCGGGGACCAAGCCCACCCTCAGGCGTGGCGCCAGCTAGAGATGAGTACCCAGAGCAGCCACCATGAGTGCCGATCACAGCCACCTCCCCGGTACTCTCTCTAGCCACGAACCCGAGGACAGGTGACTGTTCCTGCCACCTAGGCTGTGAGGTAGGCGCCCTGCAGGGCAGCGAGTGACACAGAAGTGCATGCTGAGGCAAGAGGGCCAGCTGGGCTGCAGCCACACTGCTGCGAGAACCCCCTGCTCGGCGCCAGGCAGAAGAAACGCATGAGGACGTGTGGCCACTGTGACACACAGCCTCAGCCCTCCTGTGGCCTCTGCCCGTGTGTGTGCGGTGCTGCCTGCTTCCAAGGAACTTCCACTTCACACTGCCCCCAGGGACACACTCAGCTGCTGTCAGCAAGGTTTTACTAGAGAAACAGATAGAACACAAAACACACAAATGTGTAAGAGGTTTCAAGAGTGGCCTACAACGGTCACCAGAGAATTGGACGAGGAAGTGTGCAGAGGGCGTCTGCACACTGGAGGTGGAAGGATCCAGCCCGAGGTCTGGAGCACCCTGCAGTGTCCCGTGCAAGTCCTCATCAGGAGGCTAATGGGTCTGCAAAGGAGGCTGAAGGGTCCAAGGTGGAAGCCCGAGAGTTTGAGCTAGAAGTCAGGAGATGACGTCTGAGCTGAAGGTAAAGCCTGAGGCTCCTCTGAGGAGCAGAAGCTGTCCATCCCCTCTACACCATCCGGGCAAGCAGCCACATGCAGGTGGACCCACTGCACCCAAGGTGTAGAATTGCTGAGCTGATGTAGTCGATTAAGCTTTTAAACTTTTCAAGTTGACACATTTTGCACCAAGCACCACCCCTGCCACGGCCACACAGCCCAGAAGAGATGAGTACCAGGGGCAGCAGGAGCCAGGCATGACCTGGTGGGCCTCAGGCAGCCAGGGCTTGCAGGAGCAGTTCTGTCCTGCTGTGGCCAGCAGTTTCTCCAGGCCCCTTCTTCCTGTGGGCAGCGTGGGTGCCAGGCTTGGCTCAGTTTCAGTGTAGTTTTATCCACACAGTTTCTTTCACAACATTAAAATAAAGGCACAGGCTCACTGCATCCGCCCACCAGAAATCCTGGCTGTCCAGTGGTGGCCAGTATTGCCCAGACGGGTCGTGTAGGGCTGGTCACAGAGCCTTGTGTGCCAATGGGCAGCCAGAGAGCACAAGCAGCAGAGCCCCTGGCCTCTGGGGTCAGCTGGGACCAAGCCCATCTCCGGGCCCAGCCTTTGCTTGGCTCACTCCCTTGGGTGTGTGCCAGCTGGAGATGGGCACTTTCCGTGGTAGTGGGCATTGAACCCCAGGTCTTTGCAGTGAGCTACACCCATGTCACTCGCAAAAGTGTGGCAGAGTTGCTCTAACCTGCCCAGGTAGGACCAGAACGTGCAGTTCTCTCAAGTGCTGGGATCGCAGGGGTGTGGCCCTGTGCAGCAGGACGGGCCCTTGGCCATGTCCTGGGAGTGAGAATCTCAGTGGCTTCCTGTGCAATTATGTGGGTATCTGAGTTCATGAGCACAAGTGTGTCTGTGTTGGTGTGAGCGTGCACACGGGTGAGGACGTGAGCTCTGTGGGTGCCAGTGCGCACAGGGCAGCAGGTGTGTGCAGCGTCAGTGTGGGTGTGTGCAAGTGTCTGTGGGTGTCACCTGCACGCTGGTCCTGCACACTGCCACCTGCCCCTGCAGCCTCCACCAACAGCCGGAGCTCCCTGGGAACAGGCTCCAGCTCACGAGAGCAGTGGGCCTGAGGCTTCGCAGGGGAAAGTCCTAGTGGCTCATACCCCGGGGGTCCAGCCTGGCCAAGGAAGCCCTGCAAGCCCAGCCCTGCTGCAAGAGGAAGACGTTCATCGCCCACAGTCATGTGGCAGGGTCATAAACGGTTAATCTTCGGCAAAGGGTAGAATGAAACATTGCCTGATATCCTTTTTAATAAAGAGAGTAAGTTGGGCTTAACTACCAGCGCGTCTTTAAATGCTGGTTACCATTTGCCACGCAGTGTAGATTCCCCCTGGAGCGCTTGGAGTGGCCGGCCAAGTCTCCAGCTCAGGCGCTGTGACTTCCAGGGTGCTTCTGGGGCCTGGAAGGGACTTCTTGCACCAACAGCGCAGGTCCTGGGCACTGAGGGGCCTGGCTTCCCTTGGGCTTTCCATCACAAGTATTTCCCACAGCACCAAAATTTGTTTCCAACAGAAAACATCTCAGCAAAGGTGATGTTTGACCCCAGAAAGAAGGTGCTCCAAGGACAGGCCCCTTTCCCAAAGGGGCACCCGCGTGACCATGTCACCAAGGTGACAGGGACCTGGGCCACCGGGTGCAGGCTAGAGGGTGAGTGAGGAACTTGAGAACCTAGCATCTGCTTAACCACAGCTGAGCAGCGGGGATGGGTGTGCCTGTGCGCTCTGCCAGGCCCGGCTCTAGCCGGGGGCTGAGGGACGCCCAGCTATTCTGGCTGCTCCACTGCTGACCACTGTCACCGCGGATGCTGCTGTTGGAGAGTCAGTGGTGATACGAAGGGTTCAGGCAATGAAACAGCCTCTGAATTTGCTCTTCTTCCAGAGCAGAGATGGCGACATTAGAGATACGGAGAGGCCCGTGGGTGCGGCTTGCCCCTTCCCCAGTGGCCACCAGGGCTTCTGTGATGGGCAGCAAGCCACTCTCTGGTCTTCTGGGGTGGGGGGCAGGAAGTCCCTGTGGGCTTCGCCTCTTGCTGCTGGGCATCCACACCTCCTGCTCTCCTGGAGGGCCGCTGGGTGATGACTCGCTTGTTTAGGGGGTGGGGGACCCTCACTTTGCATTTCAATGGGCTTCTATTAATCCACCCTGCATGTACACACACAAAATCTCTTTCTGTGCAGCACAGGACATGACTTGGGCAGCTGTGGAAGTCGAAGGGGACACGTGCTGTTGTTCTTCTCGCTCGACAGATGTTTATTCTGCAGCCCTCTCCATTTCCACTTCTGTCTCATCGGTGACGACATAAATAGAACGTGTCTCCTCAGCGTCTCCGAAAGGCTTTGTTTCCTGGGACAGCAGCCTATTATGATGTCACACAGTGGGACAGTAATGACCCCCACCCCCCGACACACACACACACACACACACACACACACACACACACGACAATGAAAGGAACCCGGTTGTTATGAGGCTGGGTGGGGGGCAGACAAGGGTGTGAAGGAGGAGAGAGGCAGGGCCTGAGGAGGAAGAGTGTGCCCAGGGTGGGCAGCTGTGGCCCACTGGCCACACTGACAGGTGGCAGAGGGGGATGGGTTGTGTGAGGGGTGTTGGTGACCAAAGCTCTGACTTAAAAATGAGCGCGGGGGTGGGGGGCAGGCAGGAGGCTCTGGCGGCCTGTTGTCACCATGGGCTAGGGGTGGTCCCTGGCTCACAGCTGCCATGCCCAGGGTGTGCCCCAGGAAGCAGGACGAGTGGCCCGACCTGGTCCCACCATAGCACCTGGGCACACGAGGGAGCCTGAGCCTTTGCAAAGAGCTTGAGAAGACGCAGTCCATCAGTACGACTCCCTGGGGGACGTGTCGAAGGCGAAAGTCTCATTCTCTTCGTGGTGCAGAAAGAGTGTGATAACGTTACATTTCCACCCAGGATGTGGAAAAGCTCGTGGTGCGTTCCAGAAGAGGGGGGAGTCTTTCTATCTGCAGAGCGGGGACTGGGTGCTTTACAGCATGCCTGGGAGGAGATGGGACTTGCTCCTACCCCGGATCAGGAGGATAGTGCCACTGCCCCCCGGAAGGGTGAGCTGAAAGGGGGAAGAAGGGGCAGAGGACAAGAGGAAAGAGATGCCTCAGCAGGTGGCTGGCTGTGCAGGGTGCAGACAGGCTGTGGCGCTCTTGGCCCAAAGAGGTGCATGGGGTTCCATGTAGCAGACAGCAGTCAGCAACAGTGATATTTTGATACATGGACAGCAAAGAGGAGGGCATTCAGTCAAGGAATGGCATTTATAATGACCTCAAAGGGAGGGCTGCAGCAGCAAGCACCACATAGCATGGAGAAATTAAAGCAGATCCCAGTATGTGGGGGAGACATGGTGATGGATTGGAGGATCAATATGGGAACGGTGACAATTGTCCTGAGACTTATTTGTAGATTGGAATCAATACCAATAAAACCCCAATGGGGGGAGGCGTGGGTGTATGAGGTGGTGGGGGGAGGGAGAGAGATCGATTTTGAAATCTGATTCTCAAATGGATATAGAAGAGCAGAGCTGCTGCGGGCAGCCTGGACAGTTCCGAGGCGCGGGCGAGGCCACCCCACAGGCGGCGAGACGCATGGTGCAGCATGTGGAGGGCTGGCCCTGGGCTGTGGGCAGCGAAGCAAGACTCCAGGGCCAGGGTTGCCCGTGTGCATGGACAGGTGACCGGGAGCTGGTGCCACAGTCTCAGTGCACAGCAGTCCCTGCTGGAGCCTGGAAAGCTGGATGCCCGCAGGGGGCAAAGTCCAGCTCTTGCCCCCTCGTATGCAGATCTGCTCTAGTGCATCCAAAGATGACAGTCAGCTGGGAGCCCTCCAGGGTGAGGTGCACGGCTGTCCCTGGGACCCTAAAGACCACGGCAGGGCCTGGAGCATTCGCTCTCAGGGAGGGATCAACAGCTATCGCCAAAATGAGTAGAAACACTCATCAGAAGGCACCCAGGGAGAGCGAAGATGCTAGAATTCATAAGATTCACAGAGAAGTCCAACCAGAACACCAAGGCTGTCACTCAGCAGAGCAGGGAGGATCCAGGCGCGGCATGAGTGGAGCTCCAGAGGACATGTGCTGGTCCAGGGCACGCCGGGCAGGCAGATTCGCCACCTCACACTCACTGTCCTGGACCTGTCTGAAAGGCCTCATTTAAATGACTGGCCTGCAGATGTGGGAGTCGAGTTGGTCGCTGACACCACAGCAAGTAGCACCTGAACCCCGGAGGTGGCCCGGATACCTGCCTGCACGGCCAGGTGGGGTGGGGCGGCCATAGGACACTGCTGCCTGCACAGCAGCATAGCCGGGAGAACAGTCACTCCGTGGCTTAGCTGAGGGTTAGCGCTGTCTCAGCACTGTCACATCCTGGGAAAAACAAATCAAAGAATGAGGGCTGGGAGTGGCTCCATGTACAGAGTTCAGGAACAGGTAAATTTGCAGAATATTTTATCCAGGAGGCATTTACAAGAAAAAGAAAAAAATCCACCAACTCCACTTCTGGGTGTCTACCCCCCAAGGTTGAGCAGGAACCTGAGATATTTGCATACTGTATTCGCAGCAGCATGCTTCACAGTAGCCCAAGCGTGGGGACACCCCAAATCCATTGGCAGCTGGGTGGGTGGACACAGTGGGGCCAGCCACACTGGAATGGCATGGAACAGAGCGTTCCATACAAGGATTTCCATCCAGCCTTAGGAAGAAGGGAATTCTGACATCTGCTCCAACGTGCTGGCCTTGTGGCCAGTCTGCTGAGTGAGACGGGCCAGTTGTACAAGGACAGATGCCACCCACGAGTGGTCCCTGGAGGAGCCAGAGTCACAGAAGCAAAGAGCAGGACAGTAGGTGGCAGGGCTGGGAGAGGATGGGCATTGGGGCCTTAGTGGGACAGTTTCCATCTGGGACGATGAAAGCCTCCTGGGGCTGGGTGGAGTGACACCTGTGCAGCGCACCTGGACTCAGCACCTCTGAGCTGGGCGCCACAGGCAGTCCTGAGGGAATATTTTATGTGTGTTTCATGCCAATAAAAATTGAGCAAAAACAAAGGAAGAGAGAAAAGAAATAAATATATTTTTAAAATGAATGGAGAGGGGCTGGGGAGATGGCTCAGTGGAATAAGCACTTCCCTGGCAAGCGCAAGGGCCTG
>NDGN011409702.1:0-12479 GCA_002564285.1 Tympanoctomys barrerae
GCCTTTGCGCTTGCCAGGGAAGCGCTTATTCCACTGAGCCATCTCCCCGGCCCCTCTAACTCTTTTTAAAATTGGCTATTTTGCGGCAAGGCACTGCTTAGTTAGTTGCTGGGGCCAGGCTTGCGTCTGCTGCCTTCTGCCTGCCTCCCAGGGTGCCGAGACTGCAGGTGTGCGTGTCTGTGCCGGGCTGGAGAAGTCACTGCTCGCAGATCTCTCTGGTACCTGATTCCGAATGCCGCTTACCTGGTGAATCTTTAGGTTATAATGACTTTTATTGTTATATTAGGTTTGCTACCTCTCCCCTCCCACTACAACAGTCTAATTAAAAGAAATTAGGAACTGTATTTAAAGACTTCCTAATCCTAGTATTTTCTTTGAGACATTTTGGGATTGTCTACTTAGGTATGTTTAAAAAAGATTTTTTTCTAAATATTCCTATAGTAGTGCAAATAGATATAGATATAAATGCTTGTAATGTGTTTATTGAGCACTTACCAGGACTTAACTGGTTCCGTGTATGGCTACTCAGGACGCAGCTGGTGCCACCTATATTCAGACCCGTGGTAGAAGAAGTGCTTTTCCTCCTAAGCTCTGCTGACTCAAAATTATAGTGAAGGACAGAGTAGATTCTAATTGCTGGCTCTTGACCCTTACATCTATATATTTACCTAATTGATAGTTGGAAAAGCAGCTAAAAATGTTAAGAGTTCAGTAATTTGAATTTTTGTAGATTATAAAACTCTGGAATCAAACATAGGAGTACTAGAAAGTGCACACTTAGATTGAGTCAGAGAGGAAACCCAAATTAATGTTAATTGGCATTCACGAGCACTCTGAGTGCTGGTAATGCTTCTGTCCCAGCCATAGACCAGTTTAGCCAACTCTACGGGTCCCACAGAATGGCCAGGAGCTCTCTGAGTGGAGGATAGTGTGAAAACGACATCATCTGATGGTTAACACCATGTTCCTGACGTCTAGAATGTTCTCTGACCTCTGGTGCAAATAGCAGTTCGTGGTTAGATGATTTGACAACACAATTTGGCATTTGGGGTTTTCTTTCTTTCTTTCTTTCTTTCTTTCTTTCTTTCTTTCTTTCGTAGTGATTAGAAACTTATGCTTCTTCTTTAGCATACAAGTAAAGCAAACTTTTCAATTATATTTTCCAGGGAACAGAATAATTGAAGTGAACATTGGGCTGGGTAGTCCTGGAATTGGTTTCTGTTTAAGGTTAGTTGACTTTGAGTAAATAATACCATCACGGGGCTGCAGGGGTTCACTGTGCGCGTCCCCCTTCCCCGACCCAAGTGTCTCCTTTCCAAGAGGTGGAGCTCCCTGCGGGCAGGGCCTTCTCTTCCTTTGGTTTACTGGCATCTCCCCAGCACTCAGAACAGTGCAGTGGGTGCTGAACTAGTATTTATGAAATCAGTGGCTGAGTCTCTGGGTGTACTTCAGGGGGGAATGCAAGGGAGAATGCGCTATATTCATGACAGCAGCAGCAGCAATTCTTCCCCTTCCTTCTCCCATTTATTTACTGAAAATTGCTAAGCAGCACACCTCAGATCAGTTCTTCTAGCTCCTCGGAGCTTATTTGTTTTTCTGTCTATGAAATGGGGCTGTTGTCATGTGAGACTTCATTTGATTATGAGAAATAGACTCTGTTACACATCCTCAAAGAGAGGTGCTAGACAAAAACAAGATGGTTTTGAAAAAATAAAACAGCAGTCCAGACTGTAGGAAGATGCTTGGTTGCATTCAAAACCAGTTTCACAGTCTGCTTTAGGCGGGTGATTGCAACACGCTTCCCATCTGGGCCCGACGCGAGCCATTCCCGGCTCGGCACTATGGCAGGAACATTGGCGGGGCCGCCCCCCCCCNGGGCGTTGCTATGGTGGAGGCATGACATAATTTAATTTTACTTTATTATTTGCTGGATGTGCCTATTGTATGTTAGCCTCTGGGTGTGTTTACAAGGAGCTTAGGAAAGAGAAGAGGCTGTTGTGTCTCTAAAGGCTGCCTTGTCATCGGAAGAGCCAGGCATGGTTGTACATATGTGTACACACACACACACACACACACACACACACACACACCTCTACCCCTTTCTTCCCTGGCATCTAGGGCCAGTCCTGGGGCAGGGCTGAATTACTCTCCACTACGGACCGGCCTAGCTGAGCAGAACTGACCTTGCTGAGAACCCCCTTCTGTTCAGCCCTGGAGTTTCCTCTAGCAGCGAGGGGCTTGGGCTTATGTGCATCTAATTTCTAAAAAAAAAAAAAACAACAACAAAAAAAAACATGCCCATGCTCCAAGTGCCTGTGCTTGCTTAGTGAGTGTAAACCTGCTGCTGGGGTCTGAGTGGCTTTCCCTGCCAAGGTTCCAAAACTTCATGGGAGATGGAAAAGTCCAAAGGCCACAAAAATGTCATTTATTCGTTAATGGCAATCAAGGAATTTCAGGATAGGATCTCATCTTTCTGTGCTGTCCTCTTTCCCCTGAGATTATTGCATCAGGAAATGTTTCTCTAGGGGCAAGCAGTAACATATTTTAATCATTTGAGGCAAAATAAGGTAAATTTGGCCACTGTCCTCATATATAAATCCTTGTTGCTGTAAAAAAAAAATCAAAACTCTTTTCCTTTTTCTTTATTTTGGGTGGGTTTCTATTTGTCATTGTGGTTTATGTAAGAAGTCACTTCTTCCCCTCCTTCCTATTCATTTGTTAATTTTAACTTTTGGGTCCAGCAGTCACAGTTAGCTGAAGGACATGTTCCCTTATTTTTGGCCTGTGGCTGCAGCAATACTTAATTAGGGGCCCCTTGAATGACAGTAGTCCTTTACTTCTGCCACTGAACGCCAAACCCAAGCACTGGTCATCCAGATGTGCTTTGTCAAGTCACGGAAATCCTGACAGCTTTTAGGTTCTCAGGCATCCTTCCTTGCATGGAACCCAACAAGTTTGTGCGAACATTCCCAGGAAGGCATTGTTCTGAGCTAGTTGTACTCTTTTCCCTATTTGATGAACTGGTTCTCGGCTATGCAGATTTGAGTCCCTGGAGAGCTGGCCTGGGCCAGGTGCACCTGCCAGGTGGATGAATCACTGGACAGCTGGCCTGGGCCAGGTGCACCTGCCAGGTGGATGAATTCTTTGTAAGGAGCCTCCGTGTGGCTGATGTCCCTACCTTGAAGTAGGTTTGACACAGATGTTTCCTAGAGCAGGCATTTGCCTTCTGTCGAAGTCTTCACTAATCTGTGCTCATGTGGAAATCCTTGTCTCAGAGACCTGTGTGGTTTTTCTCTCCCCCCACCTTTAAAAACATTAAAAATTAAATTAATTTTTTCTTTCCCATTAAGAGATCAGTGACACTGTGGGTATCATAAATTGAAGACTTCCTACATTCATTAGCTGGAGAGCTTTAATTTTAAGAGTGCAAGAGAACTTATGCTGGAGCCAGGTTTTGGAGATCTGTGACTTAGTCTCTTAGGACTCAGATGCATAGCCAGGTACTTTGCTGTCCCACTGTGACACCACTTTCCACAACAGGTTAAGATCATGAGGGTGGGTTTAGTTTGACCATCAGTTGGTCAAATGTGGTCTGATGGTTGTTAAAATCTTAATATCCTCTCTAATCCTGTGAGTTTTGAGAAGGAAATCCTGATGAACTGTCTTGGAATTACCTTGCATGGTAACATCTTATTTATTGAGTGTCCCCAGCTGAGTTAGTTAATATGTTTGCTCTGGCTTCATTTTTTTTCTTCCTTTAATCAGAAATGCTTATAGATTGAATTGTGGAAATGCATTTGTTTTCTAACATTTGTCTGGAGAATTTTCCTAATACTAAAGAAATAACGGTCCTGGTGTTAGAATTGTGATTTCTTTGTAGTTGTCTTTGTGAAGACTGGTTTGTGAGTTCGGATGAGTCTGATTAATATTCTTTTGCATCTTGTTCAGAAGCCATGACCTCCCTTGGTAACTTGTGGGCACCCTTAGAGGAGCTAAGTGTGTGTGGTCTTGGGAGAAGTCAGGGTTAGCAGATCTGTGTTTTCCTCTGGCGTGGAGTTTTGTCATTTCTAATAATTATAATTCATCAGTCCACAAGGTTCAAAATGAAGATAAATTAAATTAATATATGTGAGTTAAATGACTCATTGATATAATTATACTGTGAAGATTTCTTTAGTGTAACCTAACACATTTAGTAGTGTTAATTGTAACAGCTTTGCATGGGAGCATTTAATTTCATAAGCAAACAGAATAATTTATTAATTCTCAGAAACCGATTTCAAGGCCTTGAATTAGAATATGCATTTAACCGTAGTCTTGATAGGGCTTGGCTTATCAAATTAGGAATTGCTAAGAATTTTTCTTTTTTCAATTCCAACTTTTATTGGTACATAGCCATGTATGCCCAAGTCAATAGTATATCAAAATGAAAGCAGGAAACGTGTACCATCCACAGATCTTAGTAAGTTACTAAAAACCAGAGAGCCCTGAATAATAAAGTAGTTCTAACTGCAGTTAGAGCTGGACTGGGGGCAGATCGTGCCTGAACGAGAGTCTGAAGCAGCCGAGGAGGAGCCCTGACGGCAGCCTCGAAGAGGGCAGCGCGCGGATTAAGCGTCAAGGCTCCATTCAGATATTTTGTGAGCTGTAGGCATGCTGTGTAAACCCATTTTTTGCTGAAAAGCATGTTTTCTCTTATGTCAGAAATGATCACAGGAACCCTTTTAATATTCATTTAAATAGTTTTTAATTGGCTTCAGAGAGTTTAAAGTTCAGCATGAAGGTGAGATCTAAGCTTACTAATTAGATCGAATGCAGTTTGACTTAAGAGCTGACTCGATAATTAAAGAATTTCATACCAAATATACGTTTTGAAAACATTCCTTTTCACGTCCTTGAAGTGAAATCCTTCCCCTTTCAAATAGAATTTTGTCTTCACAGAATGATAACAAAACCTCACGTCCCTTTTTAGAAACGACAATGGGATTTTTGGTGCGGACTTCTCATTTGTTTGTCACTTAGCCGACATCCCGTGTTGAGGTGATTCTCTGTCTTTCGCCACCTGAGTCGAATTCTGACTTGTCCGGCACGTCAGGGTGAACACAAGTTGTTGTGTCTTGTGTGGCTCCCCCACCCCAGTTGTTTAATGCCGTTGAAATGGGAGGCTGAAGTAGAAGGGGGCACTTAAGCAGTGAAGGGTTTCTCTTTGTAAATAATAGATCAAGAGCACTGGATGTGTATCTAATGGAGCTGTGTGCGGCCTCCGTTTCAAGAACAGCGCGCGGTTTTAAAAACCACAACTACCAACCATTGCGCCCGCAACCTGTGGTCAGTTTTGTGAATGTGCATGTGTGTGTCTGTGCTTGCAACCGTGGTTCGCCACCAGCCCCCTTGCGTGCTTTGCTTGAATGTCATATTTTATTTCATGAACTTTAAAAACAATATAAAATTATCTGTATTGATTTAGCTTCTTGCTGTTAGCTGCCTTCCTCCGATACTATGGCTTAAGGAAGTCAGGGTTGCTTTACTAAAATGCTGATGAGAGCCTGTTTGACTGTGGTGTGCACCACAAGAAAATAGAGGCATGGAGAGCTGGCACTGATGGAGAAATTGGTTTGTCAGAGCAGCAGAAAAATCGAGTTGGTTATGTTTGCCAACTTAGGTTGATAATTTGACAATTCGAATGTACCATTTGAACAGTTTTTAAGTCTGTTCTGATATTTGCTGTTTTGGTCCCATACTTAAAAATCACTCATTTATATTCTATTGTGTTATTTCATACAATTGTTAAATGTATTATCGGGCTTTGTTCTGTGACTTTGAATTAAGGATTTTTGTTACTTACATTCTAAATATGATGCCTAATTAATATTTTACCTTGTCAGAGTACAAACATGCTCCAATATCTTAAGGTATTTAATCTCTGTCAAAAAATAATAGGAAATAGAAAAAGTAAACATAAAATGTTAGATGTCAAGTAGGGAGACTATGTCAAGAAAATGGAAATGAGAATACAGACTGAATCCAGTGAGCCAGTTCTTATTTATGAAATAGCTGTTTGTAATACTATCAAGCACTCTAGATTTAAACTTTTTTTGTTTTTATTTTTTGGTAGGATTTTCCCCTAGGCACATGCTGCATATTTGGGCCTAATTTTTTTAAAAAAAGGTTAAAAATTATTTCCTTATAAAATAGGTTTCTAGATAGAGATCTAGGTAAATAGGTTTTAAACCAAACATTTTTATTACATACAGAAATATATATTGAAACTAATGCTCCTAACATACTGCTTCCTTTAAAGAAAATCGTTAATCTTCTCAAATGTAAGTGTAAAGTTGATCCACTTTAGCCTTCTTGTCCATAAATCGTTGATTATTGGTTTTGAAGGCAAGTGCACAGTAAGGGTGTGTTTTGAATTTTAACTTTGAAATCATAGATGTACAACATGTTCATTGCAGTCAAATCACAAGCAGAGAGCCCATTTGAAACAATTTTTAAAGCATTCCTGTCAAGGCATTATTTAATGGGAATGATAAGTTTCAGATTTTAGGTTTTAGAAAGTTGAGGTTGGGTGTACTTCAAATCTACCATTTCACTGCTTTGAAAAAATGACTTCACTTGTCTTCAGGGGGAAACAAATAACTTAGGGGACATCAGTTCATTCTTTTACAGTCTTTCATCCCTAAGTGTAACACATTGTTTCTTTTATTAATGTGGTATTTGCACTATGGAAGCTGTTCTTGGGGGGAAATAATCAGGAAGATATGTATTGCTTTTCTGATGCTGCAGCCTGAAATATGTAACTGTGTTCCTTGAAGGCATCTCTCTCTCTCTCTCTCTCTCTCTCTCTCTCTCTCTCAACATAGTAGAAATTACAGAAAAAATGCAGTGAGATTTTTTTCCCCTTTTCTCAGAGCCCCTTTGGTTGGCTAGGAAAAGACAAGGTATTGGAATATGATTATCCCTATTTAAGGGGGAAAAATGATATAATTTGTCATCTTACCAGTTCTCAGCGTTCTTTGTGTTGCGCGCTTAGTCAATGCCGGGAAAACGGCGGTCTGACAGCTAATAGATATCTCTGCCCTCAATTGTTCAGACATTTTTGTCTTTTGTGACATTGAAAAAAAGACAAGGAAGGAAATGGAAACAACTAAAAAATGTCAAAAGATCAAAAAATCAATGGGCCGCAGGAATGCGATCTGTTTACCAGGGTGTAGTTGCTCTTTCTGTTCTGCCACCAGTCCGAGATGGAGTCAGTCCTGGGCAGCCACCAAAGTCGAGTCGCCTCCTTCCCAGGGAGATGCCACATAGCACACAAAGCAGATGTATTAGCTGCCCCCCCCCATAATAAAATAAATAAAATCTCCTCTCCCAAGACCACAAAAACCAACTTTCTTGGTTCTTTGCCTTTTGTTCCTTTATAAACACTTCATTGGGGTCAGTTCAACAAATGAGTTAAAAGATTTTACTTGTGATGCTTTTCATTTTCTGCTTCGGGAGAGCACTTGACATTTTTACTATTAATTTAGTTGGTTTTTGGAGGGAAAAAAGTCAATACAAACAAAATGGGTGATAATTAAGTGGGGGTGGAGGTCAAGAATAATTGTTTTGTCCGTGGTTTGGGCTGTTTGGCTCAGTCCTACTCAATGTAGTATGTGTGGGGGTGAGATTTTATTTGGAAACTTATTTCTTAGAGAAGAGACCGGCTATGTGGGTAGCAAGACACTTTTAGTATTATAAGGAGTTGTACTGTTGGTTGCTTTCCATAAAAACATTCCCATTTTAGACTGTAGTATTAGTTGCCTTTTCTTTTCAGAACTTTTTGATTTCTTGTCGTGTGTGTGTGTGTGTGTGTGTGTGTGTGTGTGTGTGTTTGCGCGTGCATGTAAATGCATGGACCCCACCTGGCAAGGCTGTTGGGGAAGTTTTCCCCTAATCCTTGTAGTTGCTATTTCATAGTAAGCATAGTTCAGGCTGCATATTTTATAAACTTTCTATTAAAGTTGTGGCATGTTATCATAAAACTCAATTGTGATACTTTGTATTACGCTCTGGGATTGAGAGATAGACATAGGATTAAAAAAACAATTTCTAGGCATTTCTAGATGATAAATTTAATTTTCTTTGCTATTTGGAGGTCTTCTTTGAAAATGCAATTGTAATGAACGCATTCAGAACTGGAGAATAGATTTACCCTTGGCTTCAAATAGTCGACGTTATCAGGCGCTGTCATTCGTTCCTTCCTATTTTCGGGCTGCTAATTGATGTTTTTGATGTCAGCAAGAAAATTGAAGAAAATGTCATGTGTGAACCAGTGCGGAAGTTAATAAGATTGACTTCGTTGACAGAATTTACAATGAGAGCAGAGACCGCATAATGGGACCACTGCGAATTCGTGTGCTCTCTTTGGAGTCAAAATTGACACCTCACGCTAGGCCAGTGGTCGATAGGAGAGATGGAACATTTGGGAAAGTTCCTAATCTCGTTTTTCCCCCCTTACCTTTTGGTCTCCGATGGTTATTTAGTTTCCCCAGCAGCTGTTTATCCAGGGGGCTGTTGCTACCGACCATGCCAGGACCTTAGTTCAGGCTCCTGGTGCCACCAACAATGCTTATTTTTTCTGCTGTTTTGAGTTTGAAAGCAAAATAGTCTTAAAAAGGTTAGATTAAGATGTGTCTTAAGGAAAGATATACTAATATCGCTCAGGGTCATTGCAGATGCTTGGGTTATGTGCAAGAAAGCCGAAACGCAAATCCTTCCCTGAATAAAGAGACCATGTTGGCACTAAGATCAGCTTGAGCAGAACAGAAGGCTGTCACTTGCCAGCGAGAAGAAATAAAGTTCTGGGCCCCATGTCCCTGTCCAAAAAGAAACATTTTTTTTTTTTTTTGTCATTGTGCCCTTTAAAGATTTTTTTTAAGTTATCGAAGGTTTTCATATAATAGTTTAATTTTCTAGTAATGTGGCAAAGTTTATTGGATTTGTACGTATAATTATGGATTGGATTAGTTGAGTTTGGTTCAGTGCATCTGATTATCTTCTGGCCTTTAGGGAAATGCGCTAAAACCCTAATATGTCCAGTACCCCCAAGCGGTCTCTTTTTGAAGGTGCCGCACAAAATGTGGTCTCGACCAGCGCGTGGCCTCTGAGGATCTTCAGTGAGAGACATTATTCTTGGAATATCCAATTAATTCCACGGGCAGTGATCAGTTAGCGCTTCTTCTTCCTTTCTCGCCATTTGAAATGCTAACACAATGAATATTTTCTCATTGGTCTATGTCCCTCGGCTAAGCTGTTGCCGCGGGCTGAGAATTTCATCGACTGATGAGACCAGAGGCTCCGCCAATAAAAGGTTACAGTACGTGATTTGCATGCCAAGTGGGGTTTGGTTTTATGAACTTAAAAGTTCTTTAACTTTTATTTGACTTTTTTTCTTTTGTTCAAAGTAGATTGAGGGGTAGTATATTTGCGAGTGTTTTAAGTACGAAAAGTACCCGGGATAGTAGGTCACAATGATATTTTGGACCACCCTACCAGAGACAGAGAAGATGGCCTTTGTGTTGTTAGCTTTTATGGAGAGCAACCACATGAACTCTTAAGATGAGGTCAGTGGGAAGCAGTTTCTCAAGTGTGGTTTAGTGTAGAGTCCCTCTAGGATCCTTCAGTAGCTTGACTTGTGGGGCTGTAGTAGTGGCGGAGGGTCGTACAGTACTAATAATTGGCTTGAACATCGTTTGAGGAGCCACTGAATATCATGTTTGGAGGAAGAAGAAATGCTCCTTTCTTTGGAGTGTTTGGTAATCAGTCTTGGGTACCAAGAAGAACATACTCCTAGAGGAACATTTGGAGGCAGAACAGCAGCTTGCTTGGTGGTTGTTATGTAATACCAGGTTGTATCCATCACACGAAAATGTGCAACAAACTATCACCACCATTTGCATTGCATGATGCTGGTCCGGTCGTAGAGTATACCACAACACTAGTTTCAGGACTGTTTTCCCACTGACAAAGCCCCATGCAAAGAGTGGCTGTGCAACCCCCACACACACCCACACACCCACACACACACACACACACACACACACACACACTTGACTAAATGCTGGGTTCAGAAAAAGCACCTGGTAGTGTCATCCAGATCTCTTTCGTCTTCCAGATTCTTCCAAACATGGATTTTATTAAGTCAGCATGTTCCTTGTTGATTTAAAGACTTGATAGATGCCTTCTGATATAAAGCCTACTGGTTGACAGAAGGAAGAAGTATGGTAACAGGAAGGTGCTCCACTCGTTTGGTAAAATGGAGGAAGGATAGAGGTAAAGGAAGGGGGCAGCCTTCAAACCACTGTAGTCTTCAAGGAAGGTTAATGTGATTGGAGTCTTGACATATTTCAACTGAATGAAAAATCATGATACTGTTGCCAAAATTGTTAGCAAAAGGGAACTGGCAGGGATAGGGCTGGAGAGCCTTTCCCCTCTTTCCCCCTCCGCCCTCTTCCTTCCCTTCCTTTCCTAGCTGTCTGTGAGGAGCAAAGCAGGTGGCTCCCCGTGGCTGACTTTTCATGACAACATGCCATTAGAAATTGCCGTCCTGTTGATCAATCCTCTCGACATGACAGATTTGCCGCAAGGCCTGGGTCTTTGAGCGCCAGCACTGTGGCTTTTCCCTCCTTTTTTCCTGCACTAATTGGTGAAAGTTTTTTTACGTGCTAGTGGCAGAGGAAATTCTTTTGAACATTGTCACAATCAAGTGTTGACTTCTTTAGAATTGCAAGTAGGTTAAGTGAGTATCAACATGGGGGGGCACCAACACAAAGTCACTACTACCTGGATTTTATGATTAGAGTAGCACTGGAAAAACAACTAATTGTATTTCCCCCTCCCCCAACACACACACACACACACACACACACACACACACACACAGAAGCAAGTATTAAAATCATGGTCCTTTTAACCTTCCATTATGCGTTGCCATGGGGCAGGGGTAGACCTGAGATTTGGAAAGGGGGAAACACTATGCCGTATTGATTGGGAAAAATACATTCATTAATTTCTTCCTATAATTAACAGATTCAGAACAACAGTAACACAAACATTATATAACATGCTATAAATCAAAGTGTCACTAAAGCTCCTGCTATGGAACACATTTTACTTAACGACTGATGTTCTTCTCTCCAAAATCAACAAAGAAAGAATAGCCTTTTGGTAAAGGATTCCTTCTTGGATATTGATTCTTTGCTTGAGTATGAAAATGCAGTTTTGCTTAAATTTTGCTTTTCTGGTTATATGTAAGATTATTTTTCAACCTAGAACATAGCAACCTTTTTCTGTATTATTTAAATCTAAACTTGATGAGAATGAGAATTCATATAGGTAATCAATAGAGAGAATTTGAAACCTATTTTTAATGTGATTCAAAATACTAAAGGAGTTTATCAAAATCAGTCAATGCTTAAATACATATATCTTGTGATAAAAAATTTGTTTTTAGATGAAAAGTTTTATTTTGTTAGCTAGAGAAGGGATATATATATATATATATATATATATTGAAATGTTTTATGTCACAGAATCTTTGTGGCTCAATGACTCTTGACTGTGTAGCACTTGAGATAATAGCTCAGTGAAAAATAGTAATGAGCATATGAAGCCCTTCAACTTTACTGTGAGTTTGTGACTATCAAGAAAAAATTCTACACAAAACCAAAAATTTTGTACTGATAGTGCCATAAAGGTGGAAACCACGTTTACAGGAAGCTGCTTCTAACCAGCAATAGTAGTTGTGTACTAGGAAATGAAATTACAGAAATAAATGTTACTAGGATTATCAATGACATTTCTAGTAAATTATTTTAGATTCAGATTCAAAATGAAAAGGTGAGAGAAGGTGGCAAAACACCGTCTGGAATTACCCGGGCCTGGTATTTGTCCTCAGCTGTTATAATTATTTCAATTGTTATAGGGGAGAGAAGGGCAGAAACCCCTATTACAAGACGCATCCACTCGCAGAATTAATTTTGCCATTGTAAAAATCATTTGTAAAATTTGCATTATTAACATTATCAAGTCACTAGTTGGTGAGACATCAGACATGACGAGAGTGAAGGGCAGCTTAGGGAGAACTGGGCTTTAAACCCTCAGTAGATCGGAGTTAGGATCAAAGGCGCTTGCTTTATGTGGCTGTGCTAGACTTTGAAGTCATGACTGCACCTACAGCACTCATTTCATCAAGTTCACTGGTGTCTTAATAGCAGATCAATAAGTTTCAAAGTCGGAGAGTTAATTTGATACTAGTGCTGATGTGGTCGTGCTGGGGAAGCCGAGAGAGGCAGAGAAAGCTGCCTATTAACAACTCCAGTGCAGAGTGCACAGAGATGCAGATTCAGGCCCTGGGATGGCCCTGGAAAGGCAGGCTGGGCGAGGACTGGGGACGCTGTGGGCTGAGGAAGCAAGAGGCCCTTAATGCGCAGGCTGTG